>QNQO01003798.1:0-44435 GCA_003290165.1 Berberis thunbergii | reverse complement strand
TTCTTTGTATGCACCTAAAAAAATGTAACAACTGATAAATTGAAATGCAAATAGCAATTTATTAACACAATAAACAGATACAATTAAAGTAATTATTACTTACATGGTTAAAGGTTGACCAGTTCCGCTCGCATGCTGATGATGAACTAGTAAGGTTCAACACTTTAATAGCAAAACGTTGCAAGTCAGGTGTATTATCTCCAAAATATCTCCACCAACTATCTGTAAGTATAAAGGTTCAAATTTCAAAATAAACATATTTATTGAGCAAGAAAAATAATCTTCAAAATAAATATAAGTATATAACATAAACACAAGTTACACAACTAGAAAAAGAATACCAGGATTGCGCATGTGCCTTGACACCTCTGCTTCACTTCTGCCAAATAATCTTTTTTTGTCTATAAACATATCCATTTTATCATGCAAATCTGCCTTACTTGCTTCATTTGTAACCATCCTATCTACGCAATTGAAAAGACTTTGCTTAAGTTTAAAATTGGCTGGGCTCTTTCGATCAATATCCATTTTTGGGTTGAGATAATAAGCTGTAGCATGAAGGTCCCTATGTAGTTGGAAATCCCACCTCTTATCTATGATATCCCATATTTCCTTGTACTTGGCCAACTCATTATTAAAGCTAGATGCAATCTCTTGTTTGCTTTTTCCATTGCCTCATACAAGAAACCCATAACAGGAGTGGCCTCTGAATCCACTATCCTCAACACATGGAGTAAAGGCTCTGTAGCCTTCAAGGAGTAGGAGACACCGGCCAAAAATTGTTATCTCTAGATATTTTTTTTTATGGCTTTACCTTCAGCTTGCTTAGCATACTGACTCTTTGACCACTTGTTGGATGCAAACATTAACTCCAACTTTTGTCTATTCTTTTTAATGCTTTCAAGAGTCAAACATCCCGTGCCAAACCTACATTTAAAGGTCAACTCGTAAATGAATAATATATAAGTATTGTTAATTGTTAAAATAAAACCTTAAAGTAATTTAAAATGCATTAAAAGTATTTATGGATTACCTAGTAGATGCAGGGCGAACCAAATCTCTTCCTGTGAAACTCCTCATCAAAGCAAGTACCCAACCATGATTGTATATGTAATTGCTAACTTGCTTAGCTTTGCGATAAGCATTGGCAAGTGTAGGCAGGCTAAACAAGTCCCCAAGCATCAAATCTATGCAATGTGCTGCACATGGTGTCCAATACAAATGCTTCCTCTTCTCCATTAACTTCTTTCCAGCAGCTTTGTAGTTAGCTGCATTATCAGTGACGACTTGTACTACATTCTCCTCTCCCACCTCCTCAACAACACTGTCAAGAAGCTCAAATAATGCATTTGCATCCTTTACAATATCTGAGGCATCCACACTCTTAAGGAGTTCCTTCAGGATTATTCACTAGAAAATTGATGAGTTAGCGACCCCTCATGTCTTTCCAACCATTAGACATGATTGTAACTCCTGAGTAAGGCCATGTTTTTTTTACCTCGTCAACTATCACATTAGTTGACTTCACTTCCTCCTTTAGAATCCAAGTACTTAACTCAGGGCTGATGGTGGTTTCACACAATGTCCATTGTTGTGAGCTGCATATTTCGAAACCGATAAAAGCATGCTAGTAAAAGAATGACTACTCGCAACATTGAAAGGAATGTCATTCTCAATAAAGAAACGCCCAATGTCTAAACAACTTGGTTCCTATACTCTTTTGCATTTACTGGTTTGTGGTTTTATTTCTTGTGTACTTTTGCCTCTACCTAGATCCATGTCATTATTAGTACCACCCACCAAAAACCTATCCATTGGCCCCCTCACAATGCCATCAGAACATGCATTAAAATTGGATCCACACCACTAGGACCAGTCACACTTGGAATACAAGCTCTGCCACTGCTTCCGCCTACATCTTCATTAACATTTCCTTGATAGTATGAACCTCTATTAATTTGAAACTCATATCTTGTCTTTTCATTATCTTCTGTCTTTGACTAACCTCAAAAAAAGCCTTCGCTTCTTCGAAGACATCATCCGGTACTTTAGAACAAGGTTTTATGTCCTTGCGTGTCTTTGCAAAGTGATTTTTCAATCTAAAAATCCCCCCCTTGACCACTTGCCCACAAAACTTGCAATTCACATATTTGATCCCGGCTTTAGGACCATTTACACTTGTGCCATATTGCCAAATGGGTCTTTTCCATCATTAGAAGGCGTACGCGGTGGTGTCATTTAATCTACAAATACAAAATTGAATTATAAATACAAAACATGCACAAAACTGTAATCCATATCCATCCATCCATTCTTCAAGCAAAACATAAAACATGGAATTTTTATAGAATTAGCTGATTAACATATAAAGCATACAAATTAGAAAGGAAAAAAAAATACATAGTAATCCCATCGCCCACCCATCAATCACGCATGAATAACTGAGTCCACTTAGACTTAGCACTAAATTTAGAAACAAAATAAAGATCAATGCTAACGCATTATCTTAGCAGCATACGCAATGTCAATTGTCAAGAAACAATCTTACAAATACAACATACAATTTGCAGCAATCAGCATGCGCACATACGCATCAAATTGGATTTGCAGCGTGAAAGAAAATCTCATACAATTTAACCCTTTCAACATACAATTTCATACAATTTAACTAAACCCTTTCAACATACAATTTCATAGACTCATAGTCTTATTTAACTAAAATTTCAGCATCTGAATCTGATACAGGAAGTCAGGATTAGGAAATAGGAACCGAACAAGAACAAAAATTAAACAAATTTATACCATACCACTCGGACAAATTTAAAAAAAACCCATAACAAATCCAGCATTTGAAGACTGAAGTTGAAGTATGGTAAAGCCTAAGTGGTAAACAAAATAAGAAGTCGTTTTAAAAATAAGAAGTGAAGTGAAGTCTGAAGAAGAAGAAGAAGAAGAAGAAGAAGAAGTGAAGAACAATTAATTTTAGAAGAAGAACTGAAGAAGAAGAAGAAGAAGAGAATTAGAATTTAGAATAAGAAGTGTACCTGTACCGTATACGTACAGTCGAAAGACTTGATTGTGAGCTTGGATCTGTTGAAATACTCTCTGTTCTTCTTCTCTTCTTCCTCTGTGAGTCTGTGTTCTTCTTCTTCTTCTTCTTCAGTTCGTCCTCTGTTCCCTTCCCCTCTTCTGTCTGAAACTGGCTGCAAGTGAAAAAAGAAGAAGTCGATTAGGTTAGGTTTTTGCAAACAAAAATTCTTTAAGGACAACCGTTGGATCTGTCGAAAGATCCGAACAGATCGGATGATCCCATAAATTCTTAAGCGTACGCTCCCTCACGTCTTGAATCATGCGCCTCCAGGCGTACGCCTCCCATCAGAAAGGCGAACGCTTCTAAATGCCACCCCTACTCATACGCCCAGGAGCGCTTTTTGGCCGCCCCGCCTCGACTCGCGCCTCAAGGCGCGGTTTAAAAACTTTTTAAAACGTTGATCATTGCTCTCCAACAGCCAATGATGCCGAACTTACCAGGTAAGCTTAGTCACTTCATGACTGATGATGATGGCTTCTAGTGCCCAACGCATAGCAGGCTATGCGCGGACCACAATGGTTGAGGAAGTGGGAGTCTAATCAGCGCTAGTCCGCTGATGACGATGAATCGCCAAGGGATCATTGCTCTCCAACAAACAATGATCGCCAAACTTACCAGGTAAGCTTAGTCAGTTCGTGATTGATGACGATGGCTTCTGGTGCTTAATGCTTAGTCCGCTATGCGCAGACCACGACAGTCAAGGAAGTGGGAGTCAAGTCAGCGCTTATCCGCCAACGACAATGACTCACCAAGAAGTCAGTGTGTCCTGACAGACAATGATCAAGAGAGCCCGGTCAGCCCTCGGCTAATGCTAATGATTTTTCTTGATCAACGCCTAATCTGTCACAAGGTCAACAACAACGACCTAAACGCAGCAATATATTTTGACTGACAAAGACAGACGTTTCATCCAGTTGTACCAATTCTATGATCTACGAAGCATCTTAAGTAAACTCGACAATACTTGGCAAAACATACTTTCATTCAAAAAAATTTGTCTTGTCTATCCAAAAAAGGACATTACAACTATTTTAAGGAGAAGCATCCTGCTCAACAGCTAGCCCTACGGAGCCAGAGCCCTCCACTCGATTAATCAGTCTGAAATCATCCCTCCTTTAGCAAGCAAAATCAAGATTAGGATGTTCTCCTCTGATTAGCTTTAGACATTCTGCTTGCCCCGAATGAGCTCGAACGAGATCAATGGCCTCCTGCTCGACACGTCGAAATCCACTGCACCCGCCAAGTCTGCATAAAGTGAGCACTCTTTTGGCAGCAGTCGCTCAGCTTAACGAACGTCGCGAAGCCCCTCATCAACTGTAGACTCTAGCTGCTATCGTTCGGTGGCCCATTTCTTCTCTGCATGCCTCCTTTTAGCTTCCTGGGCATCCAAATCAGATGACCATCTGTCCACAGCTACATCCAGGTACTCCAGTTCAGCCTCAGTTCAACGCGAGGTCCAGGAATGCGTTCTCCAAAGCAAGAACTCTCCCATAGGCTTCGGGGTGCAGTGAAAAAATATTGTTCGACTCAAGGGAACGAACGACCCTCTCGGGACCACGGTGATGAGAACCATCAGCATGCGGTCCAACATCCTTCCCCTCTAAGTCAACAAGGGAAGTAGAAGCATCGGGAGGGAAACTATGACCCCTGAGAGTGCCGCCTGTGCAGACCACACTATTCCAAGGGGAGAAGTCCGGTCAAAAGGTTGCCTCCTCTTTAAAACAACGACGGGAGGCACGTTAGCCTTCAATTCAGCAAGCCTGGGCAGGCTAGGCAGAGCCAAACTTCTCTTCCTCGAACGACAATTGACAACCCCTTTGGCTGGTGAACTTAGCGCGAGGCGGACATCACGAGAACACCGCAGCAACTCACTACGCACGACATTGCCTGGCATTATGACCTCCTCAACGGACGTCAAATGGAGCTTGAGAAACTCCCTCTCTATCCGCCTCTTTTCCTCGCTAAGAGACGGAATAGCAAACTTCCTTGAAACAAAAAATAACGTCTGAACCAGTGCCACAACAGGGATACACAAAAGTAAATATGAAATATGCTAGCAACAAGAAATTCACCAAGATCAAACTGAAAGTATTGACACACTCTATGACTCCCAAGCTTGAAGTACATAGAATCCACCGAAGCCAAGAACCAATACTTCCCAAGGTTCAACTTTGCTCGCCACCAAACAAAAGAAGAAGGGCGGTTTAATATGAAGAGACCCCTGGAGTCCAATTGAGTAGTGGTCATGTGAAGAATCACAACCTGAGTCACATGGAGACCAGCGTCATGAGCCCTCAGAAGAATCACAAGTAGAATCTTGAACCCACTAGAACCATTTGAGCGGAAGGCATACGAAAATTAAGAAAGAAGCGCCAGACGTCATCTGACACTGAAAATCAAAGTCAAGACTCGAACATGCCTTGGTGCAAACGTATGTACCCCAGAGGGTGACGCCGAGCAGAATAACGATTATTCTGCAGGCTAATAGCAACAGATAATTAACAAGGAAGAACACAAGAAGACTACCCAAAAGACACCGAGGAAATAACTCTAATGTTTAATCAAATTACTAAAATCAAAGGTCTTCCTAAAATCAGCCTACAAGTCCGACTTTATAGTAAAACTCATCAATATTGAAATTTTATCAAAAATGGCAACACCCCAATAATCATGCTAAAACGAAATACGTAATAAAAGAAATAATTGCCAAGAATCTGGCCCAAATCGGGTTCAAAATCACTTCTTAAACTATAATTGAAATATTACTATAAAGAGAAAAACTACTAAAATTAACAAGTAGTCTATTCCTAAAAGAAAATAATGTCTAATCCTAAAAGGAAACTAAATGATTCCTAATTAAATTGAAAGATTACTCAAAGTTATTTAGGAATCTTAGAAACCCAAATTAGGAACTTTAGGAACCCAAATTAGAAATCCTAGAAACCCTCCTGCATCAGTCACCTCGGGTTGGAAATAACTCGACATGAGTTCACAAGTAGCTTTCTCGAAATTCACAATAGCTTCAGGTGGCAGTTCAGGAGGAAGGTCCTGCATCAGGTTAGAAAACTTGGTTAGCAACGGCTACACCTCCGCTGAAAAATCTGGAATCACTTATGTTGTACTAGTCCCACAATGCACATAGCATAGACCACGTCTCCACGTCAATCTTATCTAAAAACATGGATATAAAAACAGGTTAGTATTATTGGTTGTCGGGTTGGAGTGGTTCCTTCCCGACGAGGTGCCAACACAATTTTTCTTCCCTTTAATGCTAAGGAAATATGTATTTTTCACCCATCATGAATAACAACGGCGATCATTACCAAGGTCTGCCTAACAATATATGACAAACATCCATAGACACAACATCACACCAAATATTATCAAAATTTTCTACCAATCGAAAAAGATACTAGGAATCGCCTATTTACTGTTACCTCACTGCCTTTATTCAGCCACAACAATTTGTACAGCTTGAGATGAAGATCTGTCTTCAATTGCAATTCTTGACAGCTTCTTCAGACAATACGTTCTCACAACTGCCACTGTCAATGATCATATTGCCAACTTTATCTGCAACTTTGCATGTTGTGCGAAAAATATTGGTTCTCAACCAATCATCCCCTGAATCGCCCTTGCGAGTCAGTTGGCACTTACGAACAATCAGAGTCTCATGGCCATCTCCATACAAGCACATCTCCATCGTCATCAGTGTCATACACAAGCTCTCCAAGCTCCTCAGTTTCATGTACCACGTCTTTCTCAAGCTCCTCATTGTCATACACAAGCTTTCCAACTCATCATCGTCATACACATGCTCTTAATGCTCCCATAATCGAGCATGATTCTGATATGGGCGAAACTGAAATCAGAATCGTGATCTTCCATCTCACGATTATCAAAATCTTGCATCGTTAGACGCCGGCTTAATTCTGCAACTTGCCTATGAAAATCTCAATCATCATAATCTTTACGTTACGATCACGGTGAGGGGCTTCCTCGTTCAGAACCTACCCGCGACGACCACGACCACCAGCCATAGAAACTGATGAAATCCAAGAAGATGTTGAAGTTTTGATACCAACTGACGCCGGCAAAATAACGATTATTCTGCAGGCTAATAGCAACAGATAATTGACAGGGAAGAACAAAAGAAGATTACCCAAAAACACAGAGAAAATAACTCAATATTAATCAAATTACTCAAATCAAGGGTCTTCCTAAAATCAGCCACAAGCCGAGCTTTATAGCTAAAACTCATTAATATTTAAGTTTTACCAAAAATGACAACACCCCAATAATCACGCTAAAACGAAATACGTAATAATAAATAATTGCCAAGAATCTGGCCCAAATTGGGTTTAAAATCACTTCCTAAACTATAATTGAAATATTACTATAAAGGGGAAAAAACTACTAAAATTAACAAGCAGTCTATCCCTAAAAGAAAATAATGCCTAATCCTTAAAGGAAACTAAAATATTCCTAATTAAATTGAAAAATTACTCAAATTTATTTAGTAAATAACTTTGAGAGCAAATTAGGAATCTTAGAAACCCAAATTAGGAACTCTAGGAACCCAAATTAGGAACCCTAGAAACCCTCCTGCATCAGAAGGGATATAGTCGGAGCCAAATCTCCAAAAGCAGAACAATTTCCAAATCTCCCAGAATAAGGTACAGGTTACAAACACTACACCAAAAGGGCCATTTAGCTACGCCGCGTTCCCACGGTTTTAAACCGTTGGTGTATTTGCCACGGCCAAAAACCGTAGCTATATAGTACCAACGGCTTAAAACCGTGGGTAATAAACAACCTGGCCACGGTTTACAACCGTTGGTAAGTTGCACGGCTAAAAACCGTGGCTAATAGTAGCAACGGCTCCAGACCGTGGGAATTATCGCAACGGCTCAAAACCGTTGCAAAAAAAATTTAGGCAACGGCTCAAACCGTGGCAACAAACAAATTTAGCAACGTTTTAAACCGTGGCTAGAGCTAGCAACGGCTCAAAACCGTTGCAACAAAAAAATTTAGCAACGGTTCTAAACCGTGGCTAGCTTAGCAACGGCTAAAAACCGTTGCAAAAACAAATTTAGCAACGGCTAAAAACCGTAGCAACATGAAAAGCTAAAAAATTTGGGCGGGCTATTTTGGCGCTCGACGTTCCTCCATTCGACTTCCATCAACAAAAACGAAGCTCCCCTCCACAAACCCTCCACTCGACTTCGTCTCCTTCCCTGCTCCCCCCTCGACTCGACTTCCCTGCTGCTTCTCCTTCCCTGCTCCCTCCCTCGACTTCCCTCCTCCCCTCCTTCCCTGCTCCCTCGACTTCCTGCTCCTCCCTCGACTTCAATCGACTTCCCTCGACTTCAAAATCGATCAACCACTGCAACCGAACAGGTACTCTCTCTCTCACTCTCTTTATTTATGATGAAATTAGGATTCTCTTTTATTTATGATGAAATTAGGAATCAATCTCTGACCTACTAGCATGAAATTAGCCACTGCAATCGCATGATTGTTTTTTTATTGATGTCTGACCTAACTAGCATGAAACTTAAAAGGTGGAATCAATCTCCTTTTGGCAATATTCTTATTCTTATCAATATTCTTATTTATGTACTTTGTTATTTGTTGAATTTACCCTCTAATGGTTGATGGATTCTCGTATTCAACACGAATGCACCATTTAGTGGACAACCAGTGACTTGAACCATAGAGGCTTTTTTCAAGTCAAAAGACATACCTTCATTATTTAGACTACATCCAAATTTACCTTTCTTTTTGTTTAGTTTTTTTGTCACCAAAACACAGATTTCATTGGGACGAAACTTAATTGTACAGTTGATATATCAGCACCATTTAGTTTTTTGGGTCACTTTTTTTCGAATGATCAATTCATGCTTTACAAAAAGTGATACATATTTGTAATCATCTATTCGAAGTGCTCATTAGTTAGTTAGTGTTTTTTTTGTTCCTCGTTTAGCTGTTGAAAAATTCCAAGTAAACTCGATGAGCATTATTTATCCATAAGCCTTTAGTCAAGATTGATCTCATGTGAGAATTTTGTCTAAGCTAAACAAATCTGTTTAACCACACTCCATTTTCAAAGAAATTCCTTGTTCGTTATTCCATATGAATTGGGCAGTCGTACAAAGGGGCAGTCGTGAGTATCTAATATGAAGATTGATTACTTGTCAAACATTATAGTCTTTCTATACATGCAATTTTGTTTCTCCAACTGTATTTGTTTCTCAAAGGGGTGGGTCTTCAAGGCATGATGCCAGAGAGAAAAGGAGCCATTTACTCCTCCTTGATTGATATTTGATTCAGCTTAGATCAACAATTATTTGCCCACATTGAAGTTTAAGAAAGCATGATTTAGCTTCTATACCATGCATTTTTTTAAAGATACGGTCGTACTCTTTTTTTTTTTTTTTTAAGTTATCAAACCATATTTATATATCAGAGGTCAAACCAAAACATCCTTATTACGTTGATGAGCTACAAGAGCATTCCTTATGTGTTCATATCACGAGCCCCAGCTAATGAGATCATCAATGTTTTTCTGCATAGCTTTTCTACTTGTAGTAAGCACTCTTATGATGCCCACCTATCTCAAACACTAGGCCTCATCTTTGCTTGATAAATGAATTTCAAATGCATGTTCCAGGTACTTGTCAACCTGGTTTATCATGGATTTAGCTTCGACAATCCCATTTGAAGGTCTAGGATATTTGTTTACCGGGAAGCACAAATGGGTCTTTCTTACTGACACGGGTGTTATTGACAAGTGCTGCATTTGTTCATTTGAAGCAAGCTGAGTTCTCCAAGTACACCCAGAATTTATCACCTGCAAGTCGTTCGATATTGCTCTCAGGCCCTGCTGGTAAGTTGCTTCTTACATGTGATCTGTTTGATATGTTGGAAGTTTGCATTCATTCATCATTTGGTTGTCATCCTAATTGGCATTTTTTGATTGGCAAAGAGATGTACCAACAAATGCTTGCCAAAGCTTTAGCACATTATTTTGAAGCCAAGCTGTTGTTATTAGATGCAACCGACTTTTCCCTCAAGGTTAGTAGACACAGTCTTCTACTTACCCTACCTAAATGCTTACTCCTTATCCTCCCTAAACGCTTTTTTGGATTTTGTCATTGGCTTCCTACAGATACAAAGCAAATATGGCTGGAGCAATAAAGAAAACTGTAAGATTCTTAAATTTAAATTCTTCGAATGAGTATGGTTTCTTGATATTATGTTATATATTTTTGTATGTGGGTGCTACCATTCAAAATTACCCTGATTATAGGCTTGGTAACATATTTACAAAAGAAAATTGAATTGACAGAGAAGCATAAATTGCTTACCTTAGGGCTAAAGTAAAAAATATTTCATTTAGCCCAGTGGGTCCTTTGGCGTTAGCTTAGACAGAATTTTTGCAAACAGGCGTCATCTCACACTGGCGACCACTTCCAAGTTTAGAACTATAAACACCATCGTGACCAGGCATGAAATGCTTAACGTTTGTTCTGATCTCTATTTGTTTTAGAATTAACATCTATTTGTCTTGGGCTGTGTGGGGCTCATCACTACTGTATTAATTCACTATGTGACCCATATATAATGTCTTTCAGATGTTAGTGTTTTCCCACATTGAGTCGGCTGTGGTAACAATGAAAGAGTATTAAAATCTTCTCTGATTGTCACAAAATAAACACCAGTGTGTGGCATCGTTAATGGGTTAATATCAGTGAGAATATATATAACATCCTGTCTAATACGCATAGTGCACGGGTGTGAGGAGCACTTGGGGTATTATCCCCCCACTTCGAATGGGAAATTACAGTGGTGACGATCCACAATTGTGGTGAATCCCCTATTAGCAACTCAGCCTTTTGAGAAAATCCCACACCTTGTTGCGCGATGTTGACTAAGTGAGGACAGTGTAGAGGGGTGTTAATTTTCATTTATATATTTTGAGTCGAGGATTTTGAAATTCCCTTATAGGATGGAAATGGTGCTTCTTTTGAAGTTCAAAGATATGATAATGAAGTTGGTTCACAATATTTTGTTACTTATTGATTTTCATAGTAGGAATTTGATGAAACTTTGAGTTTTTAGCAAGTCTGCTGCAAACATTTCTTTTAGTTGTTTCTGCGTTTGAATAAAACCTTTTAATTTTTGAGAAAGACATTTTCATCCCCTGCACAGTGTTAAAATTGATTGATTCTATTGTTGCAATTTTACAGTCATTAGTGCCCTCTGCACAGTGTTAAAATTGTTTTTCTTTCTATGCATTTAAAGTAAATGGAAAAACTAATCCTTATTTTAGGCAGTTGTAAGCAGATTTTAGAGTCATTAGTGCCCTCTGCAAGTTTGGAAAGATTCAACAGGCTCGTTGCTGTGTAAATGTTGGGTAGAGCCTGCCCAACTTGCAGCTTTACTTAGGATCAGATTTGAGGTTAGAATCAAAACTTCAGGTGTTAGCTAAATGGGTCCACTACTTACTGCCGCCATTTTCTTGAATGAAACCAAATGAACAAAAAGTTCCTTCACCTTCTCACTCTCCCAATCTACCAAGCTCTCTTCTTCTTCATGTGTTGATTTATCTGCTTTTGATAATGGCGGCACCATTTCTTCTCATGTTTTTGTTCATGGGTTTGGTTTGAATTTGTTTCGTCCAAATTGATTTTCAGTTTCTATGCAAAATTTAGTTAGTGTGCAACAGTTTGATAAAATGCTTGAAAGAATTCTTATAGCTTGGAATTTGATGGATTCAGGTTATGAGCAGATGAGTTTGCTAGGGAAGCAGTCTGGTCTTTAGTGAATGCAAGAGTTGGGACTGCAATTTGAGTTGGCAACTCTGGTGAGCTTATTGTCTTTAGTTTTCAATTTGGATCATTTGTTTTTGGTCAATAGGTAGATGATATATAGTTAGTGATGTTGACTCTTCAACGTTGACGTAATTCTGGGTGGTTCTTTGATGAATGTGTATGAAACATGCTAATTTTATGTTGGTACGTGAAAGGCTTGTTCCTTTGTTGAAAAAAATTCTAAAATTTTATCATAACATGTTGATCCATACTATTTGAGTCTAAACTAGTTGAAAAAGCAAAAGCAATATATTTTGGACTTACAGTTGCATTGTACTATAATAAAATTCAACCAAAACTTAATAACAAAAGAAATATGATTGCATAACATGAGGAATATAGACAATTTTCTACGTGCCAAAAAGCATATAAACAAATAGTATTGAGAGACTGTGAGAGCATTTTTGATTGATTTATGGAAATTTTAGAGGCTGGTTCCACAATAATAATAGGATGCTATTAGTATGGTGGTTATGGCCCATTTCTAATAAAGTGCTCTTCATCTTCATGTGTCTCTACTCTTTCCAAATTTGCCACGACTTACGTAGTTTGAACTCTGCTTCTTTCCTTGCTTTCATGTTAAAAAATTTGTATCATTACTACCAGGACAAAGTGTGTGGAAAATAACTGCAGCAGTTGGGAAGGGCCACCTCCATGGGACTTATCCTTGGGAGGTGATGGATGCCCCAAGTTCTTGTGCGATGTGATTGGTAGGTTTTTTTTCCGACATTCTCCATTTTCAGTTTCCTTAGCTTTTCTTACACGAAGAAGGTTAGTATCTTGTTCTAATATTTGCTATGCTTGTTTCATTCCTTGAGTCTGTTCTTTTCCCAAAAAATATGTACTCTCTCCTCTTTGGTGTTTTAAAGATATTGTTTCAAGTATTGCAGTGATCATTTATTCCATATCCATTTGATGCACATTATCTTGAGTTGAATGTGGATGATTTTATTTTATTTTAATTAATTAATTTTTGAATGTGGATGATAGTCATGGACGTAATGAAGTATTTATGCAGGTGGAAGGCTTAGCAAAACATTTTAGATGTGTTGGGATTGATGCTGCAATTCCATATTCAAGAAAGCCTGAAGCGAGGTGCTTATTTTAAAATTTAATGTTTTTTTTTTTCAAATTTTAATAAAGCTATCAGTGGCATCTCTCATTATTTTGATTTTTTTTCTTTTTCTTTTTTTTCTTTCATCTTTAGGCAGTTAATAGAACAAGCTGAGAAAGAAAAGAGGGTTCTCTTGACAAGAGATGCAAAACTAATGAGGCATGATTATTTGTTAAGAAATCAAATATACAGAGTGAAGGGTCTTCTCAAGAATGAGCAACTGCTCGAGGTATTTTAACATTCAGCTAAGCTCACTAAAACCGGTACTTGTGAATCTTTTAATGTTTTTAACACTGCAATAAGAGGTTGTTGTTTTAACAAGATGAGCTATAGAAATGCTTGACAAGGGCAAAAACTAAGTTGTAGTTAATATTTAACTAAATAGGACATGTTGGGGCTGCAATCACGCACTGTGGTTGCTACTCCATAGTTACCTTTAGATGAGGGCCGACTGTCTGGATTTGAATAGGTTTTGACAAGGTACTGTATTTTAAATTGGGACGTTTTGAAAGTGCAGCTTCACCATAATTGTCTTGTCTAATCTTTGTGCCTTCGATAAAAGTCAGACGGTCGAATGTATTATGCAATTGTAACAAGCTTTCTGGTTGGGTTCTTGCAGGTGATTGAAGTTTTCCAGTTGAATATTTGTGAGGATAGTCTGATGTCACTATGCACCAAATGCAATGGGAGATTCATCCAGAAGCCACTTACTACAGAAGAAGCCATAGAGGCTTCCAAGGGATTTCAAGTAATACCCAAATGTCTGTTTAAGAAGAATTTAGAGTTCTGGCAGTGCATGGACTGTAACCAAGTATACTGGGAGGTAAATTTCTATATTTTGTGCTTTATAAGACGATTCAATCCGATATCTCATTCCAAAAATGAGGATTGGTGGCTTCTGTTAATTCTTGTTGCAACAAATTCACATGCGAGCTTTATTGTTAACGAGATAACAGGCCACTAGACAAGTTTTCTTCTGTAAGATGACATTTTACTGTATCCCCCTTATTTGTGATGTCTGTCTGAGCTTAACGAAGTAGAGAACCAATTTAAAAAATGAAAAAAATGTATGAAGCACAGGTCAGAGCTACCAAGTAGAGATTAGTCAAGGGGAAACTCAATCCTTCAGGATCAACTCATAGTTTAGACAAGCAGCTAGGCATTGTTTGGCTGCGGAGGAATTTTATTGAAAAATGCTTAGATATTGAATAGGTTGCATATACACATCCAATTAAAAGCCATTCACAGCATGTGCCCTTCACTGTTGAGGTGCCTTGATTTCTAATTTCTATGGACTTTTTCTTGTACAGTTGAGAGTTAAAACTTTTTTAGCATTTTTGAAGAAAATTTCTCATTGCAATCAAATTTTGCCTTAGCCCTTAGGTTTATTGTCTTGTTTTTCGTCATTCACAGGGCCAAATCAAATCCCTGAATGACAGAGCAAGCTCAAACTAGCTTCTGATCTATAAAGTTCATTATTATCAGATACCAAACAATCCAAACACATGGTAGGCTTGTACATGTAAAACCAGCTTAGTTGGTCACCATGGCAGTCAGATTCTTATAGTTTCAGTTGGCTACACGTATTCGATACCTGGGTTTGCCAGGTGCTGGGTGACAATATAGGGACAATGATATACATAATTTTGTATCTGTGAATTTTTTGTGTTTGTGCTGGGGCTGGTCTGTTTTGTGACAGCAAGCTGGGGGCTGAGTTGTTCGCTCTATTGGGGAATTTCAGGCATCACTACTTTGGTGGGAGGTGGGACTGGACCGTCGCATGGATCACGCGCAACAACATGTACACCTGCACCAGCACATATGAAATTTATGCTGCAGTCCACTGATGACATGCCATTGAATTTTGGCTTTACTGGGAAGGTATACTTTTATTTTTTCAATTTTATTTTTCAATTGTTTTACTTTTGGCACTATATATCTAAAGTAACTTAGAATAGTCATGTTAAAATGATGGCATTTAGTTTTGAAAAGGAAACATGTTGTTGGGTATCTGACTATCAGTCAACTGTTATGAACTGATTCTTTGGATGCCAACCACGTGCTTTAGTCCATCCTTTGAGCTGTGTACTTGTCTATTTATATTGCTCCTCTTCTAGAACTCACTGTATAAATTTATGCTTATGTTAAAGCACACCTGAGGTTCGTGAGTCGGCTGGCCAGGCATTTAGCACTCTTTATATTTATACTGCTCCTCTTCTAATAATGCTGTTTTATTTGTTTTATATATTATTTTTTTTTTTTCTGAAAATACTATAAATTTAAATTTAAGAAATGGTTGAAAGATCTATTAAGACAAGATAAGTATAAATTCTTGTTTAAGCGGTTAAGCCTAAGCCTTTCAAGGCAATTGCTTTACAGTTGTAGAAGATGATATGGCAGATGTTTATCCTCTACAACTTAGACTCTCTGTTTTGTGGGACACAAATTCATTGGCTGTAAAGATAAGCAAAAAGGTCAGTTCTAGTAATTGTATCTTCTTTTCTTGTTTTTTTCCCATTCTTATTTCGAGGCTTGTTAAGTTATTCATTCTATTCCAGACAATGAATGATTCTCTTTCATATATAATGTGTTATAGGCCTTGTTATCTGAAACTTCTTTTATGGTTTGCCTCAAATGGAGCTTTTAGATATAAATTTTTTGGTTAAAAAATGGATGTGCTTGTCTGCTTGTAACGAACTCTGAAAGAAGTTTATTGTTTGTAAACCAAATTTATTATGGTGTTGTCAAGTGGGATAGACTTGATATTTTGATTGGGGGAAATTATGCATCTGTTTAAATACCAGAGCTGAAATGTTGCTCCTTACCTTTTGTTGTTTACAATTTCTTTAATAAGTTTTTGCTTACTTTCCAGAGGAACACAAACTAAATGAAGACCTTCAGAAGGAAGTCCATATTTTAAAGTTGAGCAAGGATACAGTAAGTTTTACTTCAATTTCTAGAACTTAACTAATTTATTGTTGATGAGATGCATAAAGTAGTCCACGCTGGCACCTTTCCAGGGTTTTTTTTTTGTTGATTACAGTCTATTACCATGTTTTTATGTTTCACTAAATGACCCTTGATCATTGGCTACCTGTTGTTTTATGCATATCTGTCCTAGGTACATTTATACCCAGTCAATTAGTTGAAAGATTGACTTATTGAAAGGGAACCCTTATGAATCTTGATCAAAATACGCTTTGGTGTAATTCTTCTATGTAACACTGGCAAATACATGTCAGTGACGAACTTGGGTATGGGCCGTATGACATGTCAGACATGTTAACCAAATTACCAACCAAATTGAGGGTGCAATATTTTCACTTTTATAAACTTCATTTTGTTAGTCATTTTTAAATTGATCATTTTCTATATTGCCATATATTCATAAGTCATAACATTCATATTTTTTTCCCCTTGAGCGTGGAGTACTTGTCCTGGCTACAAAGCTTATATTTTGGTTGTTATTGTTTATATATTTCTTGTGGAAGTGAAGAGTCTTTGATACAAAGGTTTGATTGTGTTTGTCTAGTTGACTTAACTGTTTGGTGGTTCAATCTGGAAATATAAAACCCAAGAACTAAACAATAGGAAATTTGATGTTCATTACCTTAAAACAAGAGGCTATATGTCCCCTCTCTCTTACCTTCCCCCTCACTTGCATGGTTCCCCATGTACCCTTGGTGAATGGATAATATTAATGAATAGTTATTTATGATAATTATGTGTGTTTATCTTTGTGTCTGTTGATTATTGACCATCTTCGTGTTTACCATGTGCCTTTCGGTAGAATTCTTTCTAAGTTCTATGATTTTTATGTCTTTAGGAGCAGAAGTCTGTGGCAGAGATGACAGCTTTACAAAATGAATTGAATGAAAAAATATTAGAAATAAAGCAACTGCAATTAGAGTTGACTAGAAGGAATGATGAAGAGCAAGAAGTTGAAAGTGCTGAAATTTTAAAAGGAGTGATTGCAACCCTAGAGAAGGAGAACATCAAGCTTAAGGTTACTTGTGACGCCCTGTAATTTTGTTATGTTCAATCGAGTTCTGCATAACTGGCATTTTTTAGTTGTGGAGTCTTGAAACTATTATATGTATATTGGATTGACATTCTTGTATAGACTCATTTTTTAGGTTGTATATATAACAATGCTCTTTCTTACTTATTGAGGAATTAAAACTCATCAATTCAATAATCCAAATGTCTATTTGATTAGGTATTGGTTTTACTAAAATTTGGATGCTTATGCTTTTAGTCATTTGATAGCAAAAAAAAAAAAAAAAAAAAAAAATTAAAAAAAAAAATTTGCAACGGCTAAAAACCGTTGCTATCACGTTTGCCACGGTTTATTCCTCACTGTTTAGCCACGGCTTAAAACCGTGGCCAGGGTTAGCCACGGCTAAAAACCGTTGCAATAGTTAGCCACGGTTTAAAACCGTTGCTAATATCTACATCTTGTCACGGCTTAAAACCGTGGCCAGGGTGAGCCACGGCTAAAAACCGTTGCTACCTTGTTAGCCACGGTTTAAAACCGTTGCTAATATCTACACCTTGTCACGGCTTAAAACCGTGGCTATTTTTGCCACGGCTACAAACCGTAGCTATTGTTTTTGCAACGGTTTAAAACCGTGGCTAAATGCTGAAAATCACCACCCCCTACTCAAACATAAAACCGTTGCTACAATGTTTAGCAACGGTTTATAGCCGTTGCAACAAATTTCGCGACGCCTCTGTAGCCAACGGCTCTTAGCCGTGGCAATGGGTTATGCCCACGGTACAGAACCGTTGCTAATGGGGGTTTTTGGTGTAGTGTTTCATTACCCCTCATTTTCTATCCCTAACCTAATCAAAGAGTTGAGCATAATTTGATCTGCAAAGACTTTATTGTGGTTCAAGGTATGTTAAAAAGCAAGTGTGGGGGAAGACCCTTATAGCAGCCGTACAAGAAGAAAAAGTTACAAAAAAAAAGTACAAAATTACAAAAGGGATACAATTTCTTGTCCATATTCATTGAGTATTTCAGTACCGTACAGATAGTTTAGTTCTTTTCATTCAGTAGATACAAATAATGGTTGAAACTCTTCATTATTAGTAGGACACTTCTTCATTTTCCTACTTATGTCTTCAACCGTGTGATTACTTGCTAATATCTCTAATCTTATTGCATGTTTTTACAATTTCTTTAAGCCATTTGTAATTTCCTTAACCGTTCTTTCTCTTCCTTTGACCCCTTGGCCCCATTACAACCTGAATTAAGACATTTTGATTGAGTGTGTCTTGCAATGTCACGATGTGGAGATTTGAATGAGGTATAAGCATATGCTATCACTATTTTTTGCATTTAAGTAGTAGCATTCCTTCTATGAGATCATATATCTGGAAAAAAATAAAAATAAAAATCAGAAAATACATTTCTTTCTTGTTATATCATATGTGAACTATTTGTTTCCCTTTTACATCAATTCTCTCACATATAACTAGAATATAAAAAGTGATTTTACCAAACAATCAGTGAAAATGAAAAGAGTGCACCTAATGAGATTTTTGGGTTAATTCTTTTTGGCACGTGATATTCACATAATTATTACATAACATATCCCTTAATTTATACATGTTAGTGTTTCGATTATTATATTTTATAGTAATTATTTCGTTTTCATGTCTTTGTAGGAATTTGAGCATGAACGATGAAATCGTATTAAGGCGACAATTTAAGGAATGACAATTAGTCGATTATAGCGGTGGTACAAAGCAGATGGTCACATACCTAAACCCAAAACCTACCCATAAACCCAAATCCAATCCCACCCCTAAAGAATATTCTCTCATTTATACCTTGATGAATCTTCCCTTTATCTCATCCCTATTCACTTTGATCATTCTCTATAAAATACAAGAGAACAGGGTGAGAAAAGGGAGAGGAAGAGAAGGGAAAAAAATCATTAGAAAATCAAATCCTCTTCTTCACAAAAGGGGAGGAAGAGAAGGGAAAAGAAGAATTGCACAAAATTAAACCCTCTTCCTCACAAGTGATTCCCATCACCATCACCACTCATCCATCTCTCACTCACTCAGCAATCATCGCCACAGTCACCTCACCACCACCATCACCCGAGCACCACCACCACCTCCGGACAATCACCTCGCCACCACCATCACTTCTCTGTTTCGCGCAAGCACAGATATCCCTCACCACCGTCCTTGTCCCTGTCCATCATCCAATCACCACCACCCCCTCCAGACAGCACCTTGCGAGCAACCACAATCACCGCAAAACAGAGCCGCCATCACCGCGACTCTGTTCCGCCTCGCGACATAGCCAGGCAGGCCGTCCTCCCTGCCATCTCGGCCTTTCTTTGTGTCCATCTCTTTCCTATCTCCATCTCTCCCGAA
The DNA here is from genome assembly GCA_003290165.1 of Berberis thunbergii. Taxonomy (NCBI): domain Eukaryota; kingdom Viridiplantae; phylum Streptophyta; class Magnoliopsida; order Ranunculales; family Berberidaceae; genus Berberis; species Berberis thunbergii. The sequence goes on along the minus strand of QNQO01003798.1, from coordinate 24,958 downwards.
CTCTCTCTCTGTTTTTTTTTTAGTTTTCTCGCTGTTTCCTCACCTTCTCTCTTCTTTTGCAGGTTTTGGAGACATTAGAAGGACGAGGACCCTCGCGAGGAGCACGGAGGAAGGCGGAGCAGCACTGCTGCTCGCTGGAGATGAAGGCGGAGCACGGAGGCACTGTGCGTCTGGCGGGAGAATGAGTCAAATTGTTTTTGGCTATTCACACCACCAGATCTGCTCTGTACCACCACATAGCGTTTTGGGAACATTTTTCTCCGGATTCGTGTTCGGTCCACCTGCTGATCTGCTGAGTACCACCACATCGAATTTTTGTCAAACCAAAGGGATTGCATAATTCATTTTGATTTGTTTTACTGAATTGTGTGCTTAATTGTTAATTACAATTTATTTCTGAATTTTTGATAAATTGCTTTCACCCTTCATGTTCGAGAAATTAAACTTGATATGTTTGGTAGTTAGAATTACCCTTTATCAATATTCAAAGCATGTGCTAAAAATATTAAACTTAAACTTTGATTAAGTGTGCCCGAAAAAGACACTTAATACTTGGTAAGAACGTATTTGCTTGAAATAATTTGTTAATGTTTGATAGAAACATGATATAATTTAAATTGGATTTTAACGATCACATTTTCGGTGTAAGCAAGGGATTCTCATCCTTAAAGCTTCTCGTTTAAATTTTCAGTAATTTAGATTTAAATGCTTTTGCTAACTCATTGGTGAGTCCAAGCCCACAAAATCTATCTTTTATTTTAATTTTTTTTTAGTTTATTTTTAGTTTAGTTTTAAAATATGTTGTAACCCCATTGCCTCCTTATTAGTTTAATTAAATTATTAAATTCAATATGTGGGATCGACCCGTACTTGCCGTTGTATACCAGTTAGACACCGTGCACTTGCGGTTATCACAAGTGGGTCAAATTAGCATATTTATTTAGGTTAGTTAAACTCGCATCAGAACGCGCTTGAGTTTCATTGTCACTTGGATTGATTTAATTGTGAATTTTTATATCATTGCTATGAACGTGTATTAATTTTCGAATGGTGTGGATTTAATCTTGTGTTTACAAAGAATCTTAACATGTCATGATCCGTTGGAAGTCTCTGAAACAAATGTTGGAAAGTATAAATTGAGTCATTTGAGTCTTTTTATTTTTGTTTCTTGGATTTGCTCGAGTACTAGCAAAAGATAAGTGTAGGAGAATTTGATAGGAGCATAATTAGGCTATTTTTAATATTATTTCTATATATATTTTTGGCTATTACTTGTTAATTATGGCACTAATTGTTATTTGCGTGTTTGTGTAAGTTTCCAATTACAAGATCCCAAAATAGAAGCTAAGAAATGCAAATTGGTTTAAATTAGGAAGACTTATTGCAAAAGGAAACTACACAAGGAAGGAAACCTAAAGAACAAGATTATAAAAGGACAATACCTGACTTTGGAGAGGGGATCCAACCACAGCCCCCTCATCACACTCGCAACTCAGCCTCACAACCGCCGATTCCTCTTTCTTAGAATCCTTGTCATCATCCACAATAGTCTCCTTATCATCCACAGTAGCAAGCATCCATCCATAGCTTCCTCTTCGCAACAATAAGCCTCCACCCAATCGAAACCCTCGCATCAAATCGCAACTTCACCACAAACCCATCTTCGCGCTAGCCATCACCCTCCTCCTCGAAATAGTATCTCCGTCACCTTCACAACCTGTCGTCACCAACCCTGAACCCACGCCATCATCACGCCAAACAGTTACCCTCCTCATCGAAACAACAACCTCACCAACCCTAGCCACATCTCATACTCCCATTCAACCCTTCACCGTCCTTTCATCACCATCAAGCCCATCATTCCATCGCCATCAGACCTTTCGCGCACGGAAGCCCTCGTCTCAGTCCCTCTCTCATTGTATCTGATCGTCGCCACCCATCGTCACCGTCTTCAACTTTCCCCATTCATTTCGTCACCTCCATCAGACCTGGTATGGGAGAGTTTCACTTAATTGTTATAATCCCGTACTGACAAGTAGTAAATACCAAGGAACGTTGGTAAGGTTAAGCAAAAACCTAGGTAAGAACAAGATACTGATCATACTTGAAATTGCTTAGTCAGTGTTAATATTTTCCACAAAATTTAATGATCTTAGATTGTTATATAACTTGCGATTCCTGATTAGATAGCATGATAAGATTAGTTTGAAAGCGACGCTTAGTTTAATTCAACAAACTTGGGAAAATAATAAGATTAATGCAGTGTTGATCACGGTTAATTTTGAGCATTGTCACTCACGAGTTAGCAAGTGATTATTAAATATTGATTTATGCGCATATGTTTGTTGCGTGGAGATAAATCCTTAGCTAATTTCTCATTTTTGCCATCCCTTTAGTTTTATTATCTTTATAGTAATTTTCATAGTTTAATTTAGAAAATCCAATCCCTCATTATTTATTTAATTAGGTTGTTAGTTGTCTTTTAGCTATTCTTAGTGTTAATTGACAAACATTCTAATCTCCGGTCCAAAATGATGCATGCTCTTCGTCTTTCCCACATTAACTTTTTTTTTCCTTTACCACACGCTACTTATGTTGTATTCTCTTTGTCAGACCAATCAAACTTTACATTTATTCAAGCAGGCTATTTAACATAATAGGATGAGGATCATTTTATATTTGAGACAAGGTGTGTATTTTGAAATCCATGTTTTTAATGTCGGGAGCTTCTCGGGTTCTCTCCTTCAAAAGAACTCAAGCTCACCCCTTATCAAACCTTTTCACCTATTTTGTTCTTGTTCTACGTCCTTTCACACCATATCATGTTCTTCCTTCCAAGTTTTTGTCTTTGATCCCTCTTGTTGGATTCTGTTTTTTTTTTCATGCGGGCGTAGTGCGTGTCCATCTTCTTCAAACTTTTATCTAAAAAATATTCACAATTTCTAATTCTCTCATAATCATTTCCCCCTCTTAATTGCTCAATCTTTAATCCATCAAATCGAACCTTCTTCATCATTAGATCTCCCCGCCGCTTTTCAACAAATTTAATTTAGATACCCCATTGATCAAGAGAGAAATAACCTCTCAAAGATCATCCATCTCATCTCAGAGAACTATTACTAACTCCAACCACCATATTACATCTTCTTCTTTCACCAGTTATTTTGTTCAGACACATCAAACCCATTACTATTTTCATGGAACCGAACTCCCAATCCGTCACCTCATCTATTCAGCTGCTCCAAACAAACAGGCTCACTTGCTATTCAAGCTTCCTTTTACGATCAATTCTAGGATTGTTGTAATTGCTGTAAAAATTTAAATTAAAAGATAGGAACGAAGGTACCAATTGTTCTTGGGTTGAGTCGCGGACTAGGTCGCTCTCTTTAAGACGTTTCGCGGCTCTACCCAAAAGTGTGCAAGCAATCTAGTAACCCCGCCGTCCCCAGGATAAAACAGCCTAGAATCTTCTCTGTCTCGTTCAAACAATTTCACTTTTGATGAACGGAATACTATCCACCCTTAATCTCTTGTTTGCTCAGAATCACCAATACAAAGCATATAATTCAACAAAACGAAAAACACTTCTTTGATTGAAATACCAAACGAAAAAACTGATTGCAAACAAGAAAATGTATTGTTTTCTCTGATTGTAAAATGCTTTGTTTCTTTATTCTTATACTTGTAAACTCTAAAATTGTATTGTATTTATAGGGAGAAAACCGTACAGTTGAAATACAAAATACAGGGTAGATTCATTGCCATAAATCGCGTGGATAACGCAATTCAAAACGTTGAAAATGTGGAGAAAAAATCTCGGCGCAACTCATGGAAAACGTGTGATTTAGGAAGACGTCTAGATACATGGACAGAATCCCGTCTAGATTCAGTCCCTCTTCAGAAATTCAAAATTTATTTTCATTTAAATAAATTTTCAAAAAAAATAATGGGTTGCTCTCTAAATGACTCGACCCGACGGACGGACGGACGGTGACGACGGCGGGCGCGAGAGTCTATCTCTCCCCTCGAGAGTCTATCTCTCCCCTCCTCACAAAAGTGTGGTACCCCCAAAGGGTCCAAACCCAAGTCCAAACAATCTCCTTATAAACTCTACCACAATAAGTTGTATAGAAGATGTGGGACTAAAATTAGAGAGAGATCCAGAGATCGAAACCTGATACAGACCCGTTTTCTTTTATTTTAAAAAGCCATATTTCCAACAATCCCCAACTTGGATTTTTAAAAACAATTTTCATCGAACAATCTAAAAAATATAAGATTGTGCATAAACAAATGTGTCTTTCGACTTGAACTCTTTCTCTAATAGGCATTACACGCACAACGTTACCAGGGTGAAGTCTAAAAATCCCGTGCCTTACGGCCATGCACGTATATCCCAGTATAGTGAAGGCTCTAGGAATTTTGCCCACAAATTCCATAGGAAGCGGCCAAACTTCGACAATCACTTAGGTGAGTTTATCAAGAGTACTCCTGTACCTAGGTACTCCACTCCACATAGAGTATAGACCTCATTAAGAGTTTTTAACTCATCCTACTATCGCTTTAGGAATTCATGATGTAATCTAGGAATGAAATTTCTATTTTGTCTGTATGATTCACATCATATCATTCACTACTTGTTATTACCCATTGAACATATTTCTTGGGATCTCCAGTCTATAGGTTGGGTTACCGTCATGAATAACTCATCAATCTAAGGGCTTTAGTCCCATTCTTTTCGAGGTTTTGAAAACTTTCTCTCTAGCTAATCCTTTAATCAAAGGATCAGTCAAGTTCGCATCAGTTCGTACATGATCCACTCTCACAACACCAGTAGACAGAAACTCTCTAACTATATTGTGCTTACGACGTATTTGTCGTCTCTTTCCGTTATAATAACGGTTCTGTATTTTTGCAATAGCTGCGGTACTATCACAATGGATCAAGATAGTAGGAATCGGTCTTTTCCATAAAGGGATCTCTGCTAGCAGGTTTCTTAGCCAACCTGCTTCTTCACTAGCCGTGGCTAGAGCTATCATTTTTTACTCCATCGTGGACTGTGCCAGAATGGTCTTTTTATTTGATTTCCAAGAAACAGCTCGACCAGCTATACTGAAAATATAGCCACTGGTGGCTTTGGAGTTATCTGAAAGGGTGTTCCAATCAGCATCGCTACATCCTTCAAGGATAGTGGGAAACTTCTGATAATGTAATCTTGGTAACAGGAGAATATGTGTCAAAGAAGTAACCATTTTCTCTCTGTCTATACCCTTTGGCTACAAGACGAGCCTTAAACCTTTCAACATTACCATCGGGTTTCAATTTCTTCTTAAAAACCCATTTACATCCTATTGTCTTCCAACCTGGTGGCAAATCAACTAAATGCCAGGTCTTATTAGACTCAAGAGAGTACATTTCATCATCAATAACCTCTTCCCAAAAAACTGGCATCTATAGAGGATAAGGTTTCTTGAAAGCTAAAGGAATCCTCCTCGACTGAAAAGACATAGTAATCGGGGCAAAAGTTTTTAGAAGTTTGTTTTCGTTTACTTCTCCTAGGCTCAGATTATGTGGCTTTATCAGTTTCATATATTCTGATCAAAGGTACGTTATTTGAGGATATACCCCCACTATTCCTCGAAATAAAAGGAAATTTATTATATCCTATGAATACACATTCATATGCCCTACTGGCAAGCTTATATTCCTTTTAGGATAAGAAATTTTAACATAAGCTAAACTACCCAAAGTTTTCTAGCTTCTAACACACGCGTAAGCAGCCATCCGACTAAAGATTTCAAGAGTGAATTGGGAAGTTTACACTCACTGAAGTCAATTATATGGCGCACCAAGGTTTACTGATTCAATGTTAAATGATAAAGCTTATACCTTTCTTTCCTCCCCAAAAAGTTGAAGATTTGTGAAGAATATCCACAACCAAAAAGTAAAACATTGAATACTAAGTGAAGAAGATATGAAGATGTCTCAATGCAGATGTGGGTGGCCCTTCAATCCTAAAAACATTCAATGGGTATGCTTTTAGGTGCAAGTGGGCTGCCACTTCTGAAAGAAAAATCTCTAAAAAACCATTTGAGTTTAATGATAAACCCTCATGTGTGGCTTCTCTTGACTTCGACACCACATACACAATCTCACTACACCAAAAGGGCCATTTAGCTACGCCGAGCTGCCCACGGTTTTAAACCGTTGGTGCATTTGCCACGGCCAAAAACCGTAGCTATAAGTACCAACGGCTTAAAACCGTGGGTAATAAACAACCTGGCCACGGTTTACAACCGTTGGCATAGTTGGCACGGCTAAAAACCGTGGCTAATAGTAGCAACGGCTCAAGACCGTGGCAATTATTCGCAACGGCTCAAAACCGTTGCAAAAAAAAATTTAGCAACGGTTCTGAACCGTGGCTAGACATAGCAACGGCTCAAAACCGTGGCAAAAAACAAATTTAGCAACGGTTTTAAACCGTGGCTAGATATAGCAACGACTCAAAACCGTTGCAACAAAAAAATTTAGCCACGGTTCTATACCATGGCTAGCTTTAGCAACGGCTAAAAACCGTTGCAAAAACAAATTTAGCAACAGTTTTAAACCGTGGCTAGAGTTAGCAACGGCTAAAAACCGTAGCAACATGAAAAGCTAAACAATTTGGGCGGGCTATTTTGGCGCTCGACATTCCCCCCATTCGACTTCCATCGACAAAAATGAAGCTCCCCTCCACTCGACTTCGTCTCCTTCCCTGCTCCCTCTCTCGACTCGACTTCCCTGCTGCTTCTCCCTCCCTCGACTCGACTTCCCTGCTCCCTCCCTCGACTTCCCTCCTCCCCTCCTTCCCTGCTCCCTCGACTTCTCTGCTCTTCCCTCGAGCAGGTTATGAGCTTGGAATTTGATGGATTCAGGTTATGAGCAGATGAGTTTGCTAGGGAAGCAGTCTGGTCTTTAGTGAATGCAAGAGTTGGGACTGCAGTTTGAGTTGGCAACTCTGGTGAGCTTATTGTCTTTAGTTTTCAATTTGGATCATTTGTTTTTGGTCAATAGGTAGATGATATATAGTTTAGTGATGTTGACTCTTCAACTGATAAGCCCCCAGATCTGAAACTAGTGTTGTGGGTGTGGGGTCTTTGATTTCGTTACAGTGGAGTTTTCATTGCCTTTATATTTGCTTCAATTACAAGTTTGTACCCTTTTTTTTCTTTTCTGATTTGGCACTGGTTGGTGGATAAAGTTTTGATTTTTATTTTATTGCTTTGGGGATTTTTGTTATTTATACGTCTCTGATCTTGCTCATTCATCATCAGACAAGTAATTTGGAGTCTGGGCTGTGTTCCGTTTCTCGATTGAATCTTAAATTGTAAGAAATGTTTGGTTTTTAGTTGCATTTGTAGTTTGGGTGTTGGAATTATTGAATCTCTTATGTTGATTTGCATGCATGGTGGTTGATTGAGGAGTTTGGGTTTTTGTGATCTCTGATCAGAGTTAAAGTTGTAATATTTTAAGAAATAGGATTTGGTGATCTGTAGATGTTTGTTGAATTTGATTAAGGTTTGATTTTTTTTTTTTTTGTAGAAAGTTTGGATTTTGGTGGTAATTAGTTGATCTTCAGTTATATTATTGAGTTTTGCAGAAAAATGTGAGTATGTAGAATTAGAATTTTCAGTTATTGATACTAATAAGTGTAGTGTTTAGGTCTGAAGATCGAAACAATGGCGTCGAATGGAGATCACAAGAAGCCTCCTTCACCATCACCTCTTCGCAGTTCCAAGTTTCTCCAGGTAAAGATTACTTCTAATTTGTTAAGTCTTGACGTTGAGTCTCTTCATTTGACTCTAATCCTATTCATAATTTGGTTCTAATTATGCTTAGATTTGTTGTTTGCGTTTGTTATTGCCTTGTCTTCCATGTCAAAATCGTCACATGCAGAATCATTAAACAACTAAGCTTGAGCTCCCTTTTGGCACTTTTAGAGTGCTAATCTAGCTAATCTAATTGGGTATTTGCATGTTTATTTAGGACATGTAAATGATAGTTTTGCTATTTTTATCAGATCCGGCTATCCTAAACAATAAGAATTCATAATGTAAGTACACAAATTGAAATGACTTCTACTAACTTTCTTGATCATCTGTCGATAGAGGTTTGTTTTAGCTTATGAACCTATATCGTAACTTAAAGACTGAAAAATCTCTTATAGAAACTAGTGAATTAAACTGTGAAGTCTTGACTCAACTCATAGATTTTTATTTTTTATTTTGAATTACAGTCCAACATGAGAATTTTGGTAACTGGTGGAGCTGGATTCATTGGTTCTCACTTGGTTGACAGATTAATGGGAAATGAGAAGAACGAGGTACAATTTCTCTAGTTACTTAGCCGTGAGCTTCCTTCTGATTTGCATTAGTTAATACTATCATTGAATAAGAAACTCTTGTATTAAAAGGAGTCTTAATATTTTTGCTAATAACCTATCATGGCATTGTAAGGTTTACTTTTTTTTTTGTTCTTCAGGTTATTGTTGCTGACAACTACTTCACTGGATCAAAGGACAACTTGAAAAAATGGATTGGTCATCCTAGATTTGAGCTCATTCGTCATGGTATCTCCTTGTCTCTGGATTTCATTATAAGCAATATAACTAAATATGAGCTCTAATAGTTGTATACCACTAACGACATGGTCACTAGAGCTCTTTTGAAAAGTAAGTAATCCTGTTATACATCTTCCACAGATGTCACCGAGACACTGAGAATTGAAGTTGATCAGATATACCATCTTGCTTGTCCCGCTTCTCCTATTTTCTACAAGCACAATCCTGTTAAGGTGGGTATGCACGCATTTTTTGTGCATCTATATCAACTATGACTGTCAACTTCAAGTTTCGGCCTCCACTTTAAGGCTCTTGGACATGATTCTTGGTTTGGCACGCAGATGTCAATCAAGTATAACAAACCCATTAAACTCTAACTGATGTTGGTGATTTATGACAGACTATTAAGACCAACGTTATTGGAACACTGAACATGCTTGGACTTGCTAAGCGTGTTGGAGCAAGGTATTGTTGCTTGACTGGTTTGAACTAATATTTCCAACTTAGTAAACTTGTATCTTCTTTACCTCATGTGCTGGGATTCTCAAACAGGATCTTACTGACTTCAACTTCAGAGGTGTATGGAGATCCCCTTGTTCACCCCCAGACTGCAGACTACTGGGGCAATGTTAACCCAATTGGTATGCTTAATCTTCATTTCAAAGGGCTCATTTTCTGATCATCAATGGAATTCACTTACCTTTAATTTTTGAAGAAATTGTTTCATCACTCAAAAGGATATTATGGCACACATTACAGGAGTCAGGAGTTGCTACGATGAGGGAAAGCGTGTTGCTGAGACCATTGATGTTCGATTATCACAGGCAACATGGCATAGGTAACATAAACTTTTATGTATGGTGCCTGTTTTTTACAATGTTCGATTCTATTTATGGTTCACAATTTTTCATTATGCACGCAGAGATCCGCATTGCAAGAATCTTTAACACATATGGACCCCGCATGAATATCGATGATGGACGTGTTGTCAGCAACTTCATTGCTCAAGCTCTTCGGTAAGTTCTAATTTTATTTCATGGCTTTCGAACTTCAGTCATCACTATTGTTAGTTTGTATTGACCTGTAACAACGTTTGATAGATATATAGGAACTATTGTGTTCATCTAATTTTCTTTGTTCATGTGAAGCACTTCATACATATTGTTGTTACTGGTGTTTTGTTAAATTTTTCTATAGGGCGTGAACCATTGACAGTTCAGCTTCCAGGAACACAAACTAGAAGTTTCTGCTATGTTTCTGACATGGTAAGCAAGAGGTCGTCACTTTCCTTTAGAATTCAAGACAATGGAATTTGCATGACCTGGACTTGTGTCCCCTAAATTTTCTTCTTCTTTTCTTTTTGAAAGGTTGATGGCCTTGTTCGACTAATGGAAGGGAATAACACTGGACCAATCAACATTGGAAACCCAGGTACGTAATGAAACATAAAGATAGCAATTATCTAATATAGTTGCAACTGCAAGGATTCGACTTGGATTCTCCCCCTTTTCAACCCTTTGCATCTAACCCTAAAATTTCAAGGAGAGGGAAAGAGAGAAGGAGAAGGAAAGAGAGAGGGAGAATTCGAGCTTCTAATTGATTCATCATTTTTGGTTCTGTTTCTGTTCTGATTTATCATTTTTCAGTAATTTTCACTGATTTGAACTTGATTATTGCAAATCTAGTAGAAGAGGGTGTTGATGCAATGCAAACAATTTCGTCACAGGCTATAGTCATTGGTGTTAGTTGCCGTTTGGTACTGCACTTCAAACTCTCTTATCTATTTTTAGAGCATCATAAATGCATATGTAATAATCTATTTGTATAGTATAACTGTTATATGACCGTTGCCAGATATGATAGGAATATCAAAATTTGATTTTAAGCCTGCATGAAATACGGGAAGTTTCAAAGAATGAACATCAGTTAATAATAAAAAAAAAGCTTCACTAGAGAATCTAAGTTTTCTCATAAAACTCTAACAGAACTTTCTCAAATCCTCGTTCAACTAAAATAAAATAACAAAACTGTTTTGTTTTGGCTCTAAGGGCTTACACTCTATTGTTAGTGAGGTCTATCATGTTAATGCTTTTGTGTTGATGTTCCATTTATTCATTACCAGATTGCTGGACTACATATTAGCTTTGCCAGAAGACTCAAGTTTTCCACAAGACTATGTGATTGAGTATAATGAGAAGTTTCATGTATCCTTTCATAGACTACTTGCTTTGCTTTCTAAGTTCTAAAGTTTCATCTCATATTTGGGTAGCAATTAACCATGTTAAGAATCAAGGTTCAAAAACATGAGGGGACTATGGGTTGGTGGTTCTGTAGTTTGACATGATTTGAAAGTCTAATAGGTATATCATGTTTAGCCGCCTTGGTCTAAGAGCTAGAGCTTTAAGTTTTTGGCACACTCTTGAATGAGCATGTATGCTTTTCTCTCCGTCTGACTTCTTCCTCAAAGCTTAATGACATTGGCTGTGCATAACACGCTAGGCACTAAAACCGTAGACAAAGATTACAACATCAACTTGTTGTGTAACATACATTACTTTTTGGATGTGACCATGGTTTGGACTTTATTGATAAAATACTTTCAGGGTTTCTGGGATCCAATAAAAGACCTGCTCCTCCATCAGAAAAAAAGACGCCTCTTTCTTTAGATGATTCCTTCATTGGTCTTGTAACCCTTTTAAGCTTTCAGAGGTACTCTAATGGTTGCTTCACGAACATATTCCTTATCTGCATATGTGCTTCAGGAGAACTCTTGACTTTATTCTTTAACTTCATGTATGATTTTTTTACGTGCCTAAAAATTTACATCTAAATTTCTCAAATGTTCTTCAGCTATTTTTCTATTATGAACAATGTCTCAATAAATTGTTATAAACTTTTATGTCAATGAAATTCCTTTATAAAAATCAACAATTATTCTTTTAACATTGTAGCAGCTACAGTTCTTAGAAATAATATTTTAGTTGATCCTTTCTGGAGGAAAACATTAGCATCCTTATTTTCTCACTCATATCAAATGCTATTATAGATTTCATATATCTAGCCACTCGTTATAGAAAGGGCCATAATAGATTGTGATTCTGATGTTTGCACTTGGCAAAACAATACCATAAAAGATTAAATTATTTTAGGGATTTCATCTTGAAATCTTAGAACACAATCTTAAACATTCTTTTTCTCAACAATCTTAAACAAATCTAATAATGAACTAAATATAAAAATGACCATAGGCTTACTTCTAGCTGAGTTCTAAGTAAGAAATATCTCAATAAACATAAAAATAGAGACAATGAAGCTGTGTAGGTCACATATGCGGGTGCAGGAACATCCCTTTGCTACTGCGTTGCTGATGTTGTTGCTGATGTTGCTCCTGCGTTGCTGATGCTGTTGCGCGTTGCTGTTGCTGATGTTGCTGCTGCGTTGCTGATGCTGTTGCGAGTTGCTGCTGCTGCTGTTGCTACGCTGAGATGCCTGGTGTCTCTCTGCTGGTTGTGCAGTTGATGATGCTAACCATCAAGCATTAACAAATGTAATCATGTTTGGTGTGAGATTCTATAGTATGGCATTTTCTTAGTCTTTGTTTGTTCTGGCTTTGATCTCAGTTCATATTGCAGAAAATCGTATCGGGAATGGGAAACTTGGTAAAGATCCAACGGTAGAGACAAGCTTTCTGCCTGACAGGTATTGTATTTCTTTTCATGTTGTCACAAAGTTTATAAGAAACTATGAAAGATGGGGTTTTTTTTTCGCTTTCTCTTCGGGCTTGAGATTGATCAGTGAACTTAGGGACTGCCGAGGACAATCTTCAGTGAGAGAGAGGCAGAGGAACAAGCTGAGCGAGAGAGGTTGCGGAAGTGGGTACTCTGCAGTGAAACAGAGCGCACTCTGGTTTGCGACCAGCAGCAAGCTGATGTTCTCTCTTTTTCATTTTAATTTTTGATGTTTTATTTATTTCCAGTACGATGAGCTTGAGCATTGAGGTCTGAATTTTAATATTATTTCATCAACAGAAAAGCCTTTGTGAGATGAAAATTTTGCAAAGAATTTTAGGTTTCTGTTTAGAAAACACTTTGAATTGCAAAGGTCAGATAGTGAAGGCAATGTCTCTTCTGATTTCTCCATAGATGTACATAAAAATATCATCAAAAGTTTCTTTCCTAGCTTATGTATATTTGTTAGGATTTATTGGCTGGTATAAAGTTTAAACCATCTGTATCTCCTTTTCAGGTTTGATGTAAAAATTGCCACAGCAGTAGCTGAGGAAACTAACCTACCATTTGTTACAGCTGAAAACAAGTTTGCAGCTCTGGTTAACTTCTACCAGATCTGTTCTTATTTCTTTCAGTGTAGCCGTATAGGAATAAGCGAATATTGTTATTTGCATTTGTGATTCTAATGAGTTCTCAATATTCACGGGCCAGGCTGCACATGATGCTTTTGTTGAAACCAGTGGAGCCTTAAACACAGTATTTGCTTCTCTAATGAAAATTGCAAATGACATACGTCTTCTAGGAAGGTATTTGCATGTATTGTTATCGTTACTGTTGTTATTATTGCTAATTCTTATTTTGTCCAATTATAACCCTGGGGTTTATATGTCCAGTGGTCCACGTTGCGGCCTTGGTGAACTCATTCTACCTGAAAATGAGCCAAGAAGCAGTATCATGCCTGTATGTTATTTTTCTAGAGCCTTTGATATTTGTTATCCTGTTTCCACCCTCTTCATGTGCCTGTTCATTTGCAAAAAGCGAGTGTTTAATCTTTATACTAAGAGCCATTACCTTTTGTTTTCAGGGAAAGGTTAATCCTACTCAGTGTGAGGCACTTACCATGGTCTGTGCTCAGGTAACATTTAGTTTCTTACCTCATACATGCGTAAACATAACTGATAACTAATGGAGACCTTTATCATGGCTAACTGTTTGGTTGATCCAAGTATTTTGTATTTTTTATATCAGTACTATTTTTTTTCTTTCCAAAATTTTCAAATTGCTTGTAGGGTTGTCTACTTGTCAGAAAACTATCTTCTTTGAAGCTTGTCAAGGACTTGCTTTATCTTCTTTTGATAGATTGCTCGTCTCAGATGTTTCTTCTTGTTGCCATATGACCATATCAATAAACACACCGTGTCTGATTCAGAAACCAAATCCAATAATGGACATGAATTTGAATTTCTTGGTGTGCCATATCTAGCAAGTACCAAAAGGCACTCCCAAGCTGGCATTTTCATAGCAAACCTCTTGGAGAGCAAGTTTTTGTTTGTAACGTGTCATCGGAAAGCTGTGTTCAAACAAACTTTGAGAGAAGTTTGCTATTTTAAACTCATAGAAATCTGAAATGAATGGATTTTCATGGTTAACAATGGATGAATATTATTGGCCTAATTCTGACACCAAATGGTCAGACCTTTGAAGTGTGAAGTCATCCTGTGTTTTCTATATGCCTATATAAGTGTAACAATGACACGGATACGGATATTGGTATTCTACACGGATACGAGGTATCACACACATCATCCAAAAAAAACACAATATGGGATTTGTTGTGGACACATCCGTAGATTTACTATTATTTACCTTTTTAGCAATATGTTTTAAATTGTTAGTCATATTCATTCACTTGTAGATCAATATTGTTACTCTTGTACTAGTAACTTTCCATAGATGAGCATCTGTACATAGATTGTCTTAGAGTGTCTGATGTGATATCCGTAAGTGTTGAAATATGTATCCATACAATGTGTCAACATGCCTTTTTTGTGTATGAATAGAATGTTGTTACATAGATTAATTCAATATGCTATGTTGTTTTGCTGATCAAAAAACAAATGTTTAATTTCCTGTAGGTTATGGGAAACCTGCAGGTAATTTATGTCAAGGGATCATACACCTATTGTCAAACATTTTGTTTCTAAAGCATTTCAAGTACACTTTCTTTCGATTGTTATTTTTTATCTCATGACACTTTTTTTAATGGTCTATGTAGTGCAACAAAATTGTAGACCATTACAGCCAGATTTTCTTTGAAGCGATGAACACCATGCAGCCTCGTGAGTTTTGCAATAAGGTGAATCTCTGTGGAGGTCAGGCCAACATATTGGCTTCTAATGAGGATATATGTTCATTGTGTGATGATGCAGCAAAAGTAATTCTGGCTACTTTGAATGATTGCGATGTGCAGGTAATACTAGTTGCATTGTTTTACTTTAAAGAGCAATTTAATAAATAATTCACCCTCGATTTAAGCCCATTTGCACCTAAACTTGATCATTCTGTAAAGTTTGAATGAAGCAAACCTCATAACCTGGCCGATATAAATGAAAAACCCCAATTGAACTCATTGCCATTCCAACTCTATGTGCCTAAACAATTGAACTTACTGCATTGTAACTATCCTTTAGCTTGGGATCATCAATGTGCTTTTGAATACTTGCAGCATCTTTGAAGAAATTGAGAAAGAGGTGAGAACATAAACTTCACCATAAATCTTCTTCTTTGTGTAAATTTTCAGAAATTTAACTAGTACTTCATGTTGCATTGTTTAAGCAGTGTAAGGAGTTAGCGAACAAGTATGTGTCAAAGATCCTATCAGACTTGGCAAAACTTCTTGAAACAATTGATATATGCAGTACCCTTCATGTGTGCGTGGCCATGGACCATGAGAAAGAATTACAACTAAAAATGTCACACTGAAACTGCAAATCTTGGAGCTTGAAAAGTCAAATAATAATGGGTGGAGCAGCGCTTGCTACGTTTGCGCACTGTGAATTAAGCACTTGCTAAAGTATGTGTTAATTATGTATGTATGCCAGTATGTCTTCGACAACTTGACATGAGTATAAGTACGAGACTTTCCTAAAAGTATGTACTTATTTCAAGTGATATATTGTTTAATCTAGTGGTATCTGGTTTAAAGTTGAGTTTGGATATGTTTAGCACTTCTGTCAAGTGATATTGTTTAATAGCATATCTTTACTATGTTGGTAACAATTTTTTTACATGTTCCATCTTATTTGCACCCAAATAAACCTTAATTCATATTTAATCACTATGACCCTAATTAATTTGTCGACCCTTATTTAGTATGAATTATACTTATCCATAAGATGTAATCAAAAGTCATTTGATAGCAAAAATAAATAAATAAATAAATAAATAAAATACTATTCACGGCTTAAAACCGTGGCTAAAAGTTTAGCAACGGTTTTAAGCCGTGGCAAGTCTGGCCACGGTTTTAAACTGTTGCTAATACTTGCCACGGCTTAAAACCGTTGCTAAACTTTTAGCCACGGTTTAGAACCGTGGCTAAAGTATCAACCGTCCTGAATATAAAACCGTTGCTACAATTTTAGCAACGGTTTATAGCCGTTACAAAGGATTTCGCGACGCCCCTGTAGTCCACGGCTCTTAGCCGTGGCAATGGCTTACGCCCACGGTATAGAACCGTTGCTAATGGGGGTTTTTGGTGTAGTGTCTCCTCTAGTTAGTCCTCCATGGGTTTAGAGTTTAGACTAAATTTTTCATTGTCAACAAGTGTACATGTATGTCAATCCCTAATTACATTAATCATAATGATAACTAATTTGATTTCACTTCCTGACAGAGAGTTAGTTGACTATGCTTTTAAAGCAGCTTGAATAGATTCAAAATGTTATGAACGACTAGCTTATCTGATTGCACAAGAACATCAATACAAAACCTGAGAGGCAACATCTAGAAGGGCTCGTCATAAGAGCTTCCAGGCTTCTAGATTTTATACAACCAGTCAAACGCGGTGGATACGAAAAAATAAAATAGATGCATGATTCATCAAGTATTTTCTGAAACTAGCTGAAAAGAGATCATGCTGAAGGCCACAAAACTCATGTTTAAATCCATTATATCTAGTAACTTTTCGAATTTAGGTTCTGAATCGAGACAGAGCTAGAGATTCAAGATGTGTGGACTATGAGCATGGTTACAAGATCAATCGGCTTTCAAAATCCAAAACTATTAACATGACAGAGTTTAGCATGCCAAATATTAAAAGTACACAACATGGAAAATCACCATTATACTGAAGTTGTAAAGCTCGTAGTTATAAAGTTCTAAATCATGTGGATCTTATTCAATAAATCCAAACAAATATAACCCTCTTTCCAACATTTCCAAATGTTACTATGGGTTGTGTCCTTGGATAGATTCTACCATAACCAATTTATAGAATGAATGGTAAATAACTTGAGAAAACCGCTCCCAACCCAATTTCACAACAACAGTTACCACACAAGGTAACAAAGATACATAAAGCACACAAGACTAAACTCCAATCCTTGGAACAAAGTTTATTAGGCTAATGGGTTCCAATTAAATTGACAAACTCAAAACAATAACGTAGCTAAAAAAGTTATCCTCACAAAACCCAACAATATTAAATAAACACACACTTACAGGTAATGAAACCAAAACCTCCCTAGAGACAAAAGGTATCATTTCAACCTAATCAATTTCATTACTTGTTCCATCTCCCTTCTATATTTCCGTAAGTTATATTATGGAGAATACTAAATATCATTGAAGGGATCATTATTTCGACCTTATAGAAAATTATGAAACAAGGTTGTAGTCATGGCAGAAATAAAGCGTCTTTAAAATTGTTGTAACTGCTGTAAAATTCAAATTAAAAGATAGGAACGAAGGTACCAATTGTTCTTGGGTTGAGTCGCGGACTAGGTCGCTCTCTTTAAGACGTTTCACAGCTCTGCCCAAAAGTGTTCAAGCAGTTTAGTAGCCCCGCCGTCCCCAGGATAAAACAGCTCAGAATCTTTTATGTCTCGTTCAAACAATTGCACTGTTGATGAACGGAATACTAGTTGGACCACTTTCACTCCATCCCCACCAACTCACATTCACTGTCTTGCAAAGACCGGACAACCAACTTACATTTACAATACATGGACACCAACCTCTCCATTGTTTCCACCTTCACTTTTCAAACAACACTTTCTTCAACGAAAAATTCTTAAGTGCACTGGTGGTGGTGGCCACCAGGCACTGTAGTAGTGCTCTTCTTCAACTATTTCCTCTCCCCCCACCCATTGACCTATTTGATTCTTCTGTATTCAATACGCCTACAACAACCCCCTCCTTCAAGTTCAAACCCAACCCTCAGATAGCAAGCACATTCGCTATCTTGCTTTGCCTTCGGTGGCACAACAAACATCTCCCCTTTCAATCTAACCTTGGGCCTTATAAAACTCTCAGCAATTTCTCTTTAAGCATAGGCCCCCATTCACCTCTTTCCTTAACCCAAACACCTTTGGGCTTGATTCATCTCTTGGCCCAAGATCTTTTGAACATGGATCTCTCCTACCATTCAATTACCAATACAAACACACCCCGTCCCCTCTTCAATGCTTCTTCGTCCCAATCTTCAGAGAGATGCTGTTGGAAATATGGCTTTTTAAAATAAAAGAAAATGGGTGTTTAACAAGTTTTGAACCTTGGACCTCTCTCCTATTTTGATCTATGGATCACTCTCTAAAATTTAGTCCCATATCTATTATACAAACTCTTTGTGGTAGAGTTTATAAGGAGATAGTTAGGACTTGGGCTTGGACCCCTTGGGGTATCACTCTTTTATGAGGAGGGGAGAGATAGACTCTCGCGCCCGCCGCTGCCGTCCGTCCGGATCGGTTCATTAAGAGAGCAACCCATTCTTTTTGCTACAAATTTATTTAAATGAAAATAAATTTTGAATTTATGAAGAATGAATGAATCTAGACGGGATTATGTTCATGTATCTAGACGTCTTCCTTTTCACACGTTTTGCCATGAGTTGCGTCGGATTTATTGCTCCACGTTTTTAATTGCGTCCTTAATGTCAATGAATCTAGACATGATTTTTATCTTTCTTAAAACCCACATTTTCCACATGATTAATTGCATTCTCTAAGCAATGTATTTAGTTGTGATTTCGTATTTGAAAGAATTTATATTCTCACTATAAATACCATATAGATTTAGAGCTCTAATATACAATGTGGTAGAAAAATAAAGAAAAAGTATTTGCAACAAGAGCATTTCGTTTGCAATTAGAGAGAGGAAAATCTTTTCCCTTTTGTAATAGTTAATTCATTTTGTATCCAATCAAAGAAGTGTTTTTAGCTTTGTTAAATTATTTACAATGTATTGATGATTCCGAGCAAAAACAAGTGTTTAAGGGTGATAGTATTCCGTTCATCAAATGTGCAATTGAATTGAACGAGACAAAAAAGATTTCTTGGGCTATTTTATCCTGGGGACGGCGGAGCTAGTACACTGCTTGTACAATCTTGGGCAGAGCCGCGAAACGTCTTAAAGAGACGACCTAGTCCGCGACTCAACCCAAGAACAAATTGGTACATTCGTTCACTAACTTTTTATTTGAATCTTATACAAAGTTGAATCTTATACAGCAGTAACAACAATTTTTAAGACGATCATTTCTGTTATGACTAAGATTAAAAGAATGATCCCTTTATTTTTCATAATATAAATTACGGAAATATATAAAGAAGATGGGAACAAGTTAATGAAATTGATTAGGTTTGAAATAATACCCTGTGTTTCTAGGGAGATTTTGGTTTCATTACTTGTAAGTATGTGATTATTCAATAATGTGGGTTTGTAAGGATAACATTTTTAACTAGGTTGTTGTTTTTGTGTGTATGCGAATTAGTCATGATTTTATATATATAAATTGCATGAGATATTTTGGCCAAGAGTTTTTTCTTAAATATTCAAAAATGATATTTGTCCTCCAAAATAAATGCAGATTAGATAGATTGCTTTGTTTCTTGTCTCAAATTGGGTTGAACATGCTAGATCAATCTGACATAGATTGACTACATATATTTATGTTGATTCATGAAACTATAAGCATCTGTGATTACTTGGCTCAAAAATTGGGTTTTGAACAAAGCTTCTATCAATGAAATAAATATTAAATGATAAAAGTCTGAGTTATCTTGATTTGTGGAGGCTTTGTTTGATTGCACATCAATGCCATCTGTTTCCATGAAATTGACTTGTAATTATAAATAATGTTGAATGTTAGTCCCTTTTGTTTTGTTAGACTTCTTCAATCTCTTAGTTTATTTGTACGAAATTGTCCTGTAAATAAACTGAAATCATATTGTGAGTTCAATGGGCCAGAGTTGATGATGGCAATGGTGAGCTATGAGTCGTTTGGAGTTTATTTAGATTGAAAAATTGGCAATCTGGGAACACCTGTTCATAAAAATCTGCAAAATATGGAGGGGTAAAGTCCTTCCGTTTCAAACACAAACACAGTTTTTTATGTGTGTGTCAAATTAATTGTTTTGGAACCATTAGCCGAAACAAACTTTGTTCCCACATTGGAGTTTAGTTTTGTTTGCTTTATGTACCTTTGTTACCTTGAGTGGTAGTTCTTGTTGTTAAATTGATTATGGTAGAATCTATGCAAAGACAACCCCATGGCAACATTTGAAAAGTTTGGAAGAGGGTTATTTTTAAGATCCACATGATTTAGAGTTTTACAACTACGGAGCTTTACAATTTCAGACATCTTTATCTATAATGGTGGTTTTCTATGTTGTATATTTTTTAAAGATATCTTTATACCATATTGTGAAATCATATGAGTTATCATTATGATTAACGTAGTTAGGGATTGACATACGACTACACTTGTTGACAAATGAAAATTTTAGTCTAAACTTCTAAGCCTATGGAGGACTAAATAGAAGAGAACTAATTGAATTCAATATAATCTATGCATATTACTCCCATATATTTTTAGATAATGCCGTATGCAGTTCTATGATAATTATGTTATGCACCTTGGATGTTTCAGTCTATTAAGTGAGAACAATAATGATCTATTGTGAAAATTGGGTATGCTTCTATTTCTCAAATACATTGATGGAAGGAAAACTTTGTGATTAATGTTATAGTTGAGGTTGATGTTAAACTGAAATAAGGAGGCTATAAGGAATCATGTATACAGATCGACCTGTGAATTTTGTTCTTGATGTCACTGTATAAATTGATTTAGCTCATACCATAAGTTGGCCGGATTTCACATAGTTTGATTTTTTTTTTTTAACATTTGAAGATTAGGGCATGAGGGAAGTTGATTTTGATAAGGTTGGAGGGTAAAATCCATAGTGCTATTTGGTGCCTTACGAATTGCTACTGTTTATTCAATGAATGTTTTTAGGAGTGCAGGCCAACCCACATCTTCATATCTTCTGCATTTAGTATTCAATGGTTTACTATTTGGTAGAGGGCATGAATTCTTTATGAAAGGATGTTTGAGACCTGCGTTTTTAAAAAAAAAAAAAAGATTTTTTTTAAAGCATGGTGTACTCAGCAAAGTGTGGGGGCACATACCCACCCACCCCTTAAAATGAAACGACCCCCTCCCCCCCCCTTTTCTTCTTATTTCTCTTTTCTTTTTTTTGGTTTCTTTTCGTTCCTAGCAGCGAACGACGCTACGACTTCGTCGCCTCCTCCAGGAATTTCTCGGCGTTTTTGGGTGATTTCTTCCCCAGTCTCACCTCCTCCTCCTCGGTTCGTCCTCTCCTCTTTCCCCTCTTCATTTCTCAGTTGTTTGTTTTCGAAAGAAAAAAATCATTTTTCATTTGGGTTGGGTTTGATCGGTTCCATAGCTCCGATCAGCCGTGTTGGGGCCTTGGTGGCGTCCTTGGGAGCCCTTAGAACCGACATGCAAAGTTGTTTTGGGGTTGGCCAAAATCTTTTCAAAAAATCAGGGTGCATATTTGTTTGGAGGGTTCCTCGGCGTGAAATCCGAGCTTTCGGTGCGTGGGTGAGCCTCGCTTTCATGACTCCGAGTGTCCTTAGACTCTTTTGTGGGCTGTTGTGCAGTTTGGTAGCGATCAGACTGGAGTAGGGGTTTCGGCGCGTTTCCGCCCAACTTTGGGTTTCGACGGGTGGTTGCCGAATTCCTATTGCCTGTAAGTTTTCCTTTCAGTCACGCGCCACTTGTATTTATTTATTTATTTCAGTTTTCGGCTAGTTTACTCATTTTTGAGTCCGCCTTGCAGTTTTAGAATTTTCGTGGTTTTGCGTGTTTGGAGCTTCGACTGGTAGGAATTGGGTTTTGAAAATCCATTCCGCCCAGGTGAGTGGAACTATAATTTTTATTTTAAGAAATAATTATTTGAAATCCTGAATTGAATTTTTACATTATACCGTCAATTGTGTAGAATTGAATCCAAATCCGAAATTTGAGTTTTCAGATATTTCGAGGATTGTGTTAGTTATGTGTGAATGAATTATGCATTGGATTTTCGGAAAGCATGTTATTCTTGCATGAAATCGAATAGTAATTTTGGTGTGATTAGGCTTTGGTGTAATGACATGAGACTTGTATGTTTGTTTTTAGTTTGCATAGTATATCATGTTTTACCGTGGATTTTGAGTCTTGAGCATGTATGATAATCACTCGAATAAATTTATTGTGGTGAATTGGGTCATGTTGGGACCCTGGCATAGTCGTGATTTTATAAAAATCGCCGAATTGTTTATGATTGCATGTCTGTACCTTTGGTTATGCACAGACTGGTCATTTTTGCATGTGGATAGTAGTATAAGTGTCTTTACCCCACTATAATGCCTATTGTGCTGATGCTTAGGAGCTTGCTCACATCGTGAGTTGGATGGTGCTTGAGATGACTCGCACCTGACATTGTGGACGCTATTGCATGTGGCAAGCTTGCTGAGGTGCGATGAGCTCCCCACGCACTTGCCACTATAGAGTGCAGTAGGACGGGTCCCAGAGGACGTGCTTTGGAGATTACTCGCTTTCCCTCCCAGTGCACTTGATTTGATTATGTTAGGTTGGCCGTGTTAGGCCAGTCGTTCGGGATGTTTGAGTTTGTATTCTGGCAGATGGCACCCCATTAGGATACAAACAAGCCCGAAGTGGTACTGGTGCACGTTGTGGGATGTGTCTGGGTGAGACACATTCGTAGGGTATGCGGATACCTACGATATGAGACACTTATACATAATTTTACCGGATTTTTGGTTTCAACCTGATTATTATACTTAGGAGACTAGGAAGCATTATGAGATTGTCTTTATTTTCATTGCTTGATATTTACCATGTTTGAATCACGTGTAATGATCGGCATATATCGTAAACTGATAGTTATTGTTGAATCTGAAATGTTTGTGTTGTTGCTTGAACTTAGAAATATTATCTTTAAGACACGGTGTGATTTAGTCTTTAGAACTTATTATTTATCATTTATTGTTTGGCATGAATTTTTCTGGTATAGTATTCCGTTATTTGTATTTAGTTCGCTCGCACCAGCTAGATTTGCGCTTTGCTGACCCGCAAGGGGTGTGCTTCTATTGGAGTGCAGGCAGTGTTGGCGTTCCTGCTGATCGTGGCGCGTAGCCCCGGTTTTGTTGTAGGCGCGTTTTGTGCTTTTGGTTGTGTCCACCCTGTACGAGTATGTTTTGCTCTCTCTGTGTTTCAGATGTACTATATTGTTAAACTAGATGTTTGTATACTGGTTTTGTCGCTATGACTCTGGCGGGGCGAATCAAATATAGTTATTTTGTTCAAACTTTAGCGTAGTTTTATTTTCATTTGTTTATCGTATCAAGAATGTGTTATATTATGATGTTGTGGCCGGTTACGATCCGCTGTGTACGTGTTAGTTCACGCATCGGCACGCTGCGATTCCCATGGCGGGTCGGGGCATGATAGAGCTTGGTATCAAAGCCATTGTTTATCGGTTCACATAGAACATCATCGTATACCACTTTCTTGAGTGAATTGGGTAGAGGAGTTAGGACTTCTGTTGTGTTGTTAGATGTATGGTATGTGTGTTTTATTTTTTTCGTAGAGGTTGTTTGGTGATGGCGCGTGGTCAGAGATCTCAGGGTGAGGGATCAGGCATTGCGGGGGAGGATATCTCTCAGGCTTTTATGGAAATTATGACCCAGTTGGCACAGAATGTGAGGCAGGGCAGTCAGTCAGAGGATCCGTTTACTCGGCGCAACAGGGATTTCGTCAGCTTGGGTGGTGAAAGGTTTGATTGTACTGGGGATTCTCTAGCTGCGGATCGGTGGATCCGTAAGGTAGAGCTCATATTTGAGAGGATGGTGCTGACACCTATACAGCGTACTGAGTTAGCAGCACACCAGTTTGACGGATACTATGTACTGGTGGGATACAGTGAGGCAGAGCCGTGATGTGTCAGAGATGCAATGGGATACATTTCGCCAGGTGTTTGAACAACATTTTGTTCCTGATTCTGTAAGAGCTGAGATAGTGGACAAGTTTCTACATTTACAGCAGGGTTCTAGATTGTTTCTGAATACATGGCCGAGTTTACCAATTGAGCCGCTATGCCACTTATTTCATAGACACACCAGAAAAAAGAACATAAAATTTTTGAGTGGTCTGAACCCGTTCCTAAGGAAACATTTGATGGTGATGATTGATCGTCCTTTTGATAGATTAGTGGACATCACTTTGAGTCAGGAACGAGTAGACGCCGAGTGTAGACAAGAAACTTTGGTTCGACGAGCTAGAGGTTCAGAGCGCAGTCAGAGGTTTGCTCGAGGAAGCCAGACAATTGAGTAGGCACAGCAGCTAGAGCGTGCCGTTGTCCAGCAGAGAGACCCTGGTAGAGGGGACCAGTTAGGACTGGCAGAGACCACAGAGGTGGCAAACGTTCTGAGGAGATCATGACAGCAGCAGCAGCAACAGAGACAGCCTAGGTGGGGTGGTCAGACAGGAAGTAGGAGCGGTTGTTTCACTTGTGGTCAGGAGGGACATGTAGCCCGTGATTGTCCAAGAGGTCAGACAAATCGATGGGAGCATGTAGTTTGTTATACTTGTGGACAATTGGGGCACTTTTTCAGACTTTGTCCTCAGAATAGGGTTGGACCAGCACAGCAGAGGGCGCCTCAGGGACAATTAGCACCTGCGTCTGGAAGTGGTCAGAGAGTCCCTCTCCCAGCACCGCCTGTTCGCCTAGCAGTTATTCCCGGTCAGGGAAATGTTGAGGGTATGTTATTTTATTTATTTTTATTGTCGTTTTGTGTGTGTCGGTTGTAGTAAGATTTGTGTTATGTGCATTATGCGTAGGAAAATTGCATGTTAGTGTGTTGTTATGTGATTCAGGATACATGTGTTGTGTGCTGGTTTTGTGCATTCGTCGTCTTCCCTGTTGAGGGCTCTTTTCGATACAGAAGCATCTAGGTCTTTTATTCTAGACAGTTGGTTGTTAGAGACAACCTTGAGGTGGTGCCTTTGCCGGAGCCCTTGTGCGTTGTGGGAGTTTTGTCCCCGTTT
>QNQO01003797.1:0-44450 GCA_003290165.1 Berberis thunbergii | reverse complement strand
AAATTCAACAAAGTCCATATTGGCTACTCAAATGCTAGGTATTCTTGGATTGCATCCAGATTGGCCTCCAATTGAGCCAACAACGTACAAACGAATTTTAATTCTTTGTTACGCACAAAAAAACCTGTTTGATGAGTCAAACATGATGAATTTGACCTTATGAACGTACATAGGTGGTTATAAGTAAACCAAAGTTCAATTAGTCACTCAATTCCTTTTATTCTTGGGTGGCACCCAAATGGTTTATAATTGAGCCAACAACATACGAACGAGTTTTTCTTCTTTGTTAATCATAACAAAACTTGTTGGAGTCAATTGACTCAAGCTTGCTTCATTTGACCTTATTAATTTAGAAAAGTGGTTATAAGTCAACAAAGTCCATTAGGGAACTCAAATCCATGTATTCTCGTATTGCACGCAAATTGACCTCGAATTGAGTCTAACACGTACAAACGAGTTTTCTTATTTGTTAAGCACAACGAAACTTGTTTGTTGAGCCAAACTTTCTGAATTTGAACTTGTGAATGTACCCAAGTGATTAGAATTCAAACGAAGTCCATTTGGTGACTCAATTCCTTGGATTCTCATACTGCACCCAAATTGGGCCTCCGATTGAAACTACAACGTACAAACTAGTTTTCCTTCGTTGTTAAGCACAACGAAACTTTTTTATTGACTCATACTTGTTGAATTTGACCGTAGTAAATTACCATGTGGTAAGAAGTCAACAAAGTTAATTTTGGTCACTCAAATCCTTTTCAAATGAACCCAAAAATTGGACTCCAATTGAACCTACAACGTAGAAACAAGTTTTCATTTTTAAACACAACGAAACTTTTTTGTTAACTCATACTCGATGCTTTTAACCTTATAATGTACCCATGCATTTAGAAGTCGAACAAAGTCCATTTGGTCACACGAATCTGACTATTCTCGGATTGAACAAATATTGGCCTACAATAATCCAACAGTGTACAACGGTTTTTCTTTCTTTTTTAAGCACATTGAAACATGTTTGTTGACTCATACTTGTTTCATTTTACCTTATTTACATATTCATGCATTTAGATGTCAAACAAGTCCATTAGTATTCAAATCCTTGTATTTTTGGATTGCATCTAAATTTGCCTTCAATTGAGCTTACAACGTACAAATGAATTTTCCTTCTTTGCTAAGCATAACAAAACTAACTTGTTGAGTCAAACATTTTGCATTTGACCATATGAACGCACCCAGGTGGTTGGAAGTCAAATGAAGTTCATTTGGTCACTCAATTCCTAGTATCTTTGGATTGCACCCAAATTGACTCCCAATTGAGACTACAACATACAAATTCCTTCTTTGTGAAGCTCAACTAAACTTGTTTGATGAGTCAAACTTTACGCATTTTGGTCCTTCAAATCCTTGTATTCAAAGATTGCACCCAAATTTGTCTCCAATTGAGCCTAACACGTACAAACAAGTTTTTCTTCTTTGTTAACCAACACGAAACTTGTTAGTTGACTCATACTTGTTGCGCATTACCTTATTAATGTACCCATAGAATTAGAATTCAAACAAAGTCCATTTGGCTACTCAAATGCTAGTATTCTTGGATTGCATCCAGATTGGCCTCCAATTGAGCCAACAACGTACAAACGAATTTAATTCTTTGTTACGCACAAAAAAACCTGTTTGATGAGTCAAACATGATGAATTTGACCTTATGAACGTACATAGGTGGTTATAAGTAAACCAAAGTTCAATTAGTCACTCAATTCCTTTTATTCTTGGGTGGCACCCAAATTGGTTTATAATTGAGCCAACAACATACGAACGAGTTTTTCTTCTTTGTTAATCATAACAAAACTTGTTGGAGTCAATTGACTCAAGCTTGCTTCATTTGACCTTATTAATTTAGAAAAGTGGTTATAAGTCAAACAAAGTCCATTAGGGAACTCAAATCCATGTATTCTCGTATTGCACGCAAATTGACCTCGAATTGAGCCTAACACGTACAAACGAGTTTTTCTTATTAGTTAAGCACAACGAAACTTGTTTGTTGAGCCAAACTTTTTGAATTTGAACTTGTGAATGTACCCAAGTGATTATAATTCAAACGAAGTCCATTTGGTGACTCAATTCCTTGGATTCTCATACAGCACCCAAATTGGCCTCCGATTGAAACTACAACGTACAAACTAGTTTTCCTTCGTTGTTAAGCACAACGAAACTTTTTTATTGACTCATACTTGTTGAATTTGACCGTAGTAAATTACCATGTGGTAAGAAGTCAAACAAAGTTAATTTTGGTCACTCAAATCCTTTTCAAAATGAACCCAAAAATTGGCCTCCAATTGAACCTACAACGTACAAACAAGTTTTCATTTTTTAAACACAACGAAACTTCTTTGTTAACTCATACTCGATGCTTTTAACCTTATAATGTACCCATGCATTTAGAAGTCGAACAAAGTCCATTTGGTCACACGAATCTTACTATTCTCGGATTGAACAAATATTGGCCTACAATTAATCCAACAGTGTACAAACGGTTTTTCTTTCTTTTTAAGCACATTGAAACATGTTTGTTGACTCATACTTGTTTCATTTTACCTTATTTACATATTCATGCATTTAGATGTCAAACAAGTCCATTTGGCATTCAAATCCTTGTATTTTGGATTGCACCTAAATTTGCCTTTAATTGAGCTTACAACATACAAATGAATTTTCCTTCATTGCTAAGCATACAAAACTAACTTGTTGGTTCAAACATTTTGCATTTGACCATATGAACGCACCCAGGTGGTTGGAAGTCAAATGAAGTTCATTTAGTCACTCAATTCCTAGTATCTTTGGATTGCACCCAAATTGACCCCCAATTGAGACTACAACATACAAATTCCTTCTTTGTGAAGCTCAACTAAACTTGATTGATGAGTCAAACTTTACGCATTTTGGTCATTCGAATCCTTGTATTCAAAGATTAAACTCAAATTTGTCTCCAATTGAGCCTAACACGTACAAACGAGTTTTTCTTCTTTGTTAAGAAAAACGAAACTTGTTAGTTGACTCATACTTGTTGCGCATTAACTTATTTATGTACCCATGCAATTAGAATTCAAATAAAGCCATTTGGTTACTCAAATGCTAGTATTCTCGGATTGCACCCAGATTGGCCTCCAATTGAGCCAACAACGTATAAACGAATTTTAATTCGTTGTTACGCACAAAAAAACCTGTTTGATGAGTCAAACATGATGAATTTGACCTTATGAACGTACATAGGTGGTTTGAAGTAAAACAAAGTTCAATTAGTCACTCAATTCCTTTTATTCTTGGGTTGTACCCAAATTGGTTTATAATTAAGCCAACAACATACGAACGAGTTTTTCTTCTTTGTTAAGCATAACAAAACTTGTTTGAGTCAATTGACTCAAGCTTGTTTCATTTGACCTTAGTAATTTAGAAAGTGGTCATAAGTCAAACAAAGTCCATTAGGAATCTCAAATCCATGTATTCTCGTATTGCACACAAATTGACCTCGAATTGAGCCTAAGACGTACAAACGAGTTTTCTTATTTGTTAAGCACAACAAAACTTGTTTGTTGAGCCAAACTTTTTGAATTTGACCTTGTGAATGTACCCAAGTGATTAGAAGTCAAACAAAGTTAATTTTGGCCACTCAAATCCTTTTCAAATTGCACCCAAAAATTGGCCTCCAATTGAACCTACAACGTACAACCAAGTTTTCCTTTTTTAAGCACAACAAAACTTCTTTGTTAACTCATACTCGTTGATTTTAACCTTATAATGTACCCATGCATTTAGAAGTCGAACAAAGCCCATTTGGTCACAAAATTCTTACTATTCTCGGATTGCACAAATATTGGCCTCCAATTAATCCAACCGTGTACAGACGATTTTTCTTTCTTTTTTAAGCACATTGAAACATGTTGGTTGACTCCTACTTGTTTCATTTTACCTTATTTACATATTCATGCATTTAGATGTCAAACAAGTCTATTTGGCATTCAAATCCTTGTATTTTTGGATTGCATCTAAATTTGCCTTCAATTGAGCTTACAACGTACAAATGAATTTTCCTTCTTTGCTAAGCATAACAAAACTAACTTGTTGAGTCAAACATTTTGCATTTGACCATATGAACGCACCCAGGTGGTTGGAAGTCAAATGAAGTTCATTTGGTCGCTCAATTCCCAGTATCTTTGGATGGCACCCAAATTGACCTCCAATTGAGACTACAACATACAAATTCCTTCTTTGCGAAGCTCAACTAAACTTGTTTGATGAGTCAAACTTTACGCATTTTGGTCCTTCAAATCCTTGTATTCAAAGATTGCACCCAAATTTGTCTCCAATTGAGCCTAACACGTACAAACAAGTTTTTCTTCTTTGTTAACCAACACGAAACTTGTTAGTTGACTCATACTTGTTACGCATTACCTTATTAATGTACCCATACAATTAGAATTCAAACAAAGTCCATTTGGCTACTCAAACGAATTTTAATTCTTTGTTACGCACAACAAAACCTGTTTGATGAGTCAAACATGATGAATTTGACCTTATGAACGTACACATGTGATTAGAAGTAAAACAAAGTTCAATTAGTCACTCAATTCCTTTTATTCTTGGGTTGCACCCAAATTGGTTTATAATTGAGCCAACATCATACGAACGAGTTTTTCTTCTTTGTTAAGCATAACAAAACTTGTTTGAGTCAATTTACTCAAGCTTATTTCATTTGACCATATTAATTTAGAAAAGTGGTTATAAATCAAACAAAGTCCATTAGGAAACTCAAATCCATGTATTTTCGTATTGCACACAAATTGACCTCGAATTGAGCCTAACACGTACAAACGAATATTCCCTTTCTGTTAAGCACAACGAAACTTATTTGTTGAATAACACTTATTTCATTTGAGCTTATTTATGTACCTTTGTAATTTGAAAGTCAAACAAAATCTGTTTGGTAACTCAAACCTTGTATTCTGGGATTGCATTCGAATTGTCCTACAATTTAGCCAACAAGCTATAAACGAGTTTTCCTTCTTTGTTAAGCACAAAATAACTTGTTTGTTGAGTCAAAATTGTTTCATTCGACCCTATTAACATACCCATTTACTTAGAAGTTAACTAAAGTCCATTTGGTCACTCAAATCCTTAAATCCTCGCATTGTACCCAAATTGGCATCCAATTGAGCCTACAACGTACAAACGAGTTTTCCTTCACTGTTAAGCACAACGAAACTTGTTTGTTGACTCAAACTTGTCGCATTTGACCTTATGGAGGAACCCATGAGGTTAGAAGTCAAACGACGTCCATTTGGTCACTCAAGTCCTTGTATTCTAAGATTGCACAAAAATTTGCCTCCAATTGAGTCTACAACAAACAAATGAGTTTTTCTTATTTGTTAAGCCCAACGAAACTTGTTTGTTGAGCCAACCTTTTTGAACATGACCTTGTGAATGTACCCAAGCGATTAGAAGTCAAACGAATTCCATTTGGTTACTCAATTCCTTGTATTCTCAGATTGCACCCAAATTGGCCTCCGATTGAGACTACAACGTCCAAACGAGTTTTCTTTCGTTGTTAAGCACAATGAAACTTTTTTATTGACTCATACTTGTTGAATTTTACCATAGTAAATTACCATGTGTTTAGAAGTCAAACAAAGTTAATTTGGTCACTCAAATCCTTTTCAAATTGCACCCAAAAATTGGCCTCCAATTGAACCTACAACGTACAAACAAGTTTTCCTTTTTTAAGCACAACGAAACTTCTTGGTTAACTCATACTCGTTGCTTTTAACCTTATAATGTACCCATGCATTTAGAAGTCGAACAAATTCCATTTGGTCACACAAATCTTACTATTCTCGGATTGCACAAATATTGGCCTCCAATTAATCCAACAGTGTACAAACGATTTTTCTTTCTTTTTTAAGCACATTGAAACATGTTTGTTGACTCATACTTGTTTCATTTTACCTTATTTACATATTCACGCATTTAGATGTGAAACAAGTCCATTTGGCATTCAAATCCTTGTATTTTTGGATTGCTCCTAAATTTGCCTTCAATTGAGCTTACAACGTACAAATGAATTTTCCTTCTTTGCTAAGCATACAAAACTAACTTGTTGAGTCAAACATTTTGCATCTGACCATATCAACGCACCCAGGTGTTTGGGAGTCAAATGAAGTTCATTTGGTCACTCAATTCCTAGTATCTTTGGATTGCACCCAAATTGACCCCCAATTGAGACTACAACATACAAATTCCTTCTTTGTGAAGCTCAACTAAACTTGTTTGATGAGTCAAACCTTACGCATTTTGGTCATTCAAATCCTTGTATTCAAAGATTGCACCCAAATTTGTCTCCAATTGAGCCTAACACGTACAAACGAGTTTTTCTTCTTTGTTAAGCAAAACGAAACTTGTTAGTTGAATCATACTTGTTGCGCATTACTTATTAATGTACCCATGCAATTAGAATTCAAACAAAGTAAATTTAATTACTCAAATGCTAGTATTCTCGGATTGCACCCAGATTGGCCTCCAATTAAGCCAACAACGTACAAACAAATTTTAATTCTTTGTTACTCACAACAAAACCTGTTTGATGAGTCAAACATGATGAATTTGACCTTATGAACGTACACAAGTGATTAGAAGTAAAACAAAGTTCAATTAGTCACTCAATTCCTTTTATTCTTGGGTTGCACCCAAATTGGTTTATAATTGAGCCAACATCATACGAACGAGTTTTTCTTCTTTGTTAAGCATAACTAAACTTGTTTGAGTCAATTTACTCAAGCTTATTTCATTTGACCATATTAATTTAGAAAAGTGGTTATAAATCAAACAAAGTCCATTAGGAAACTCAAATCCATGTATTTTCGTATTGCACACAAATTGACCTCGAATTGAGCCTAACACGTACAAACGAATATTCCCTTTCTGTTAAGCACAACGAACTTATTTGTTGAATAACACTTATTTCATTTGAGCTTATTTATGTACCTTTGTAATTTGAAGTCAAACAAAATCTGTTTGGTAACTCAAACCTTGTATTCTGGGATTGCATTCGAATTGTCCTACAATTTAGCCAACAAGCTATAAACGAGTTTTCCTTCTTTGTTAAGCACAAAATACTTGTTTGTTGAGTCAAAATTGTTTCATTCGACCCTATTAACATACCCATTTACTTAGAAGTTAACTAAAGTCCATTTGGTCACTCAAATCCTTAAATCCTCGCATTGTACCCAAATTGGCATCCAATTGAGCCTACAACGTACAAACGAGTTTTCCTTCGCTGTTAAGCACAACGAAACTTGTTTGTTGACTCAAACTTGTCGCATTTTGACCTTATGGAAAACCCATGAGGTTAGAAGTCAAACGACGTCCATTTGGTCACTCAAGTCCTTGTATTCTAAGATTGCAAAAAAATTTGCCTCCAATTGAGTCTACAACAAACAAATGAGTTTTTCTTATTTGTTAAGCCCAACGAAACTTGTTTGTTGAGCCAACCTTTTTGAACATGACCTTGTGAATGTACCCAAGCGATTAGAAGTCAAACGAATTCCATTTGGTTCACTCAATTCCTTGTATTCTCAGATTGCACCCAAATTGGCCTCTGATTGAGACTACAACGTCCAAACAAGTTTTCTTTCGTTGTTAAGCACAATGAAACTTTTTTATTGACTCATACTTGTTGAATTTTACCATAGTAAATTACCATGTGTTTAGAAGTCAAACAAAGTTAATTTGGTCACTCAAATCCTTTTCAAATTGCACCCAAAAATTGGCCTCCAATTGAACCTACAACGTACAAACAAGTTTTCCTTTTTTAAGCACAACGAAACTTCTTGGTTAACTCATACTCGTTGCTTTTAACCTTATAATGCACCCATGCATTTAGAAGTCGAACAAATTCCATTTGGTCACACAAATCTTACTATTCTCGGATTGCACAAATATTGGCCTCCAATTAATCCAACAGTGTACAAACGATTTTTCTTTCTTTTTTAAGCACATTGAAACATGTTTGTTGACTCATACTTGTTTCATTTTACCTTATTTACATATTCACGCATTTAGATGTGAAACAAGTCCATTTGGCATTCAAATCCTTGTATTTTTGGATTGCTCCTAAATTTGCCTTCAATTGAGCTTACAACGTACAAATGAATTTTCCTTCTTTGCTAAGCATACAAAACTAACTTGTTGAGTCAAACATTTTGCATCTGACCATATCAACGCACCCAGGTGTTTGGGAGTCAAATGAAGTTCATTTGGTCACTCAATTCCTAGTATCTTTGGATTGCACCCAAATTGACCCCCAATTGAGACTACAACATACAAATTCCTTCTTTGTGAAGCTCAACTAAACTTGTTTGATGAGTCAAACTTTACGCATTTTGGTCATTCAAATCCTTGTATTCAAAGATTGCACCCAAATTTGTCTCCAATTGAGCCTAACACGTACAAACGAGTTTTTCTTCTTTGTTAAGCAAAACGAAACTTGTTAGTTGAATCATACTTGTTGCGCATTACCTTATTAATGTACCCATGCAATTAGAATTCAAACAAAGTAAATTTAGTTACTCAAATGCTAGTATTCTCGGATTGCACCCAGATTGGCCTCCAATTAAGCCAACAACGTACAAACAAATTTTAATTCTTTGTTACGCACAACAAAACCTGTTTGATGAGTCAAACATGATGAATTTGACCTTATGAACGTACACAAGTGATTAGAAGTAAAACAAAGTTCAATTACTCACTCAATTCCTTTTATTCTTGGGTTGCACCCAAATTGGTTTATAATTGAGCCAACATCATACGAACGAGTTTTTCTTCTTTGTTAAGCATAACAAAACTTGTTTGAATCAATTGACTCAAGCTTGTTTCATTTGAACTGATTAATTTAGAAAAGTGGTCATAAGTCAAACAAATTCCGTTAGGAAACTCAAATCCATGTATTCTCGTATTGCACGCAAATTGACCTCGAATTGAGCCTAACACGTACAAACGAGTTTTCTTATTTGTTAAGCACAACGAAACTTTTTTGTTGAGCCAAACTTTTTGAATTTGAACTTGTGAATGTACCCAAGTGATTAGAAGTGAAACGGAGTCCATTTGGTGACTCTATTCCTTGTATTCTCATACTGCACCCAAATTGGCCTCCGATTGAGACTACAACGTACAAACTAGTTTTTCCTTCGTTGTTAAGCACAACGAAACTTTTTTATTGACTCATACTTGTTGAATTTGACCCTAGTAAATTACCATGTTGTTAGAAGTCAAACAAAGTTAATTTTGGTCACTCAAATCCTTTTCAAATTGAACCCAAAAGTTGGCCTCCAATTGAACCTACAACGTACAAACAAGTTTTCCTTTTTTAAGCACAACGAAACTTCTTTGTTAACTCATACTCGTTGCTTTTAACATTATAATGTACCCATTCATTTAGAAGTCGAAAAAAGTCCATTTGGTCAAACAAATTTTACTATTCTCGGATTGCACAAATATTGACCTCCAATTAATCCAACAGTGTACAAATGATTTTGTTTCTTTTTTAAGCACATTGAAACATGTTTGTTGACTCATACTTGTTTCATTTTACCTTATTTACATATTCATGCATTTAGATGTCAAACAAGGCCATTTGGCATTCAAATCCTTGTATTTTTGGATTGCACCTAAATTTGCCTGCAATTGAGCTTACAACGTACAAATGATTTTCCTTCTTTGTTATGCATAACAAAACTGACTTGTTTAGTCAAACATTTTCATTTGACCATATGAACGCACCCATGTGGTTGGAAGTCAAATGAAGTTCATTTGGTCGCTCAATTCCTAGTATCTTTGGATCGCACCCAAATTGACCTCCAATTGAGACTACAACGTACAAATTCCTTCTTTGTGAAGCTCAACTAAACTTGTTTGATGAGTCAAACTTTACGCATTTTGGTCATTCAAATCCTTGTATTCAAAGATTGCACCCAAATTTGTCCCCAATTGAGTCTAACACGTACAAACGAGTTTTTCTTATTTGTTAAGCTAAACGAAACTTGTTAGTTGACTCATACTTGTTGCGCATTACCTTATTAATGTACCCATGCAATTTGAATTCAAACGAAAGTCCATTTGGTTACGCAAATGCTAGTATTCTAGGATTACACCTAGATTGGCCTCCAATTGAGCGAACAACATACAAATGAATTTTAATTCTTTGTTACGCACAACAAAACGTGTTTTATGAGTCAGACATGATGAATTTGACCTTATGAATGTACACAGGTGGTTAGAAGTAAAACAAAGTTCAATTAGTCACTCAATTCCTTTTATTCTTGGGTTGCACCCAAATTGGTTTATAATTGAGCCAACATCATACGAACGAGTTTTTCTTCTTTGTTAAGCATAACTAAACTTGTTTGAGTCAATTTACTCAAGCTTATTTCATTTGACCATATTAATTTAGAAAAGTGGTTATAAATCAAACAAAGTCCATTAGGAAACTCAAATCCATGTATTTTCGTATTGCACACAAATTGACCTCGAATTGAGCCTAACACGTACAAACGAATATTCCCTTTCTGTTAAGCACAACGAAACTTATTTGTTGAATAACACTTATTTCATTTGAGCTTATTTATGTACCTTTGTAATTTGAAAGTCAAACAAAATCTGTTTGGTAATCAAACCTTGTATTCTGGATTGCATTCGAATTGTCCTACAATTTAGCCAACAAGCTATAACGAGTTTTTCCTTCTTTGTTAAGCACAAAATAACTTGTTTGTTGAGTCAAAATTGTTTCATTCGACCCTATTAACATACCCATTTACTTAGAAGTTAAATAAAGTTCATTGGTCACTCAAATCCTTGTATCCTGGCATTGCACCCAAATTGGCTTCCAATTGACCTACAACTTACAAACGAATTTTCCTTCCAGTTAAGCACAACGAAACTGTTTGGACTCAAATTCTCGTATTTGACCTTATGGAGAACCCATGAGGATAAGAAGTCAAACGACGTCCATTTGGGTCACTCAAGTCCTGTATTCTAAGATTGCACAAAAATTGGCCTCCAATTGAGCCGACAACAAACAAATGAGTTTTTCTATTGTTAAACACAACGAAACTTTTTGTTGAGCCAAACTTTTGAATTTGAACTTGTGAATGTACCCAAGTGATTAGAAATTAACAAAGTCCATTTTGTGACTCAATTCATTGTATTCTCAGATTGCACCAAATTGGCCTCCGATTGAGACGTACAACGTACAAACTAGTTTTCCTTCGTGTTAAGCACAACGAAACTTTTTATTGACTCATACTTGTTGAATTTTACCCTAGTAAATTACCATGTGTTTAGAAGTCAAACAAAGTTAATTTTGGTCACTCAAATCCTTTTCAAATTGCACCCAAAAATTGGCCTCCAATTGAACCTACAACGTACAAACAAGTTTTCCTTTTTTAAGCACAACGAAACTTCTTTGTTAACTCATACTCGTTGCTTTTAACCTTATAATGTACCCATGCATTTAGAAGTCGAACAAAGTCCATTTGGTCACACAAATCTTACTATTCTCGATTGCACAAATATTGGCCTCCAATTAATCCAACAGTGTACAAACGATTTTTCTTTCTTTTTTAAGCACATTGAAACATGTTTGTTGACTCATACTTGTTTCATTTTACCTTATTTACATATTCATGCATTTAGATGTCAAACAAGTCCATTTGGCATTCAAATCCTTGTATTTTTGGATTGCACCTAAATTTGCCTTCAATTGAGCTTACAACGTACAAATGAATTTTCCTTCTTTGCTAAGCATAACAAAACTAACTTGTTGAGTCAAACATTTTGCATCTGACCATATGAACGCACCCAGGTGGTTGGGAGTCAAATGAAGTTCATTTGGTCACTCAATTCCTAGTATCTTTGGATTGCACCCAAATTGACCCCCAATTGAGACTACAACATACAAATTCCTTCTTTGTGAAGCTCAACTAAACTTGTTTGATGAGTCAAACTTTACGCATTTTGGTCATTCAAATCCTTGTATTCAAAGATTGCACCCAAATTTGTCTCCAATTGAGCCTAACACGTACAAACGAGTTTTTCTTCTTTGTTAAGCAAAACGAAACTTGTTAGTTGAATCATACTTGTTGCGCATTACCTTATTAATGTACCCATGCAATTAGAATTCAAACAAAGTCCATTTGGTTACTCAAATGCTAGTATTCTCGGATTGCACCCAGATTGGCCTCCAATTGAGCCAACAACGTACAAACGAATTTTAATTCTTTGTTACGCACAACAAAACCTGTTTGATGAGTCAAACATGATGAATTTGACCTTTATGAACGTACATAGGTGGTTAGAAGTAAAACAAATTTCAATTAGTCACTCAATTCCTTTTATTCTTGGGTTCTACCCAAATTGGTTTATAATTAAGCCAACAACATACGAATGAGTTTTTCTTCTTTGTTAAGCATAACAAAACTTGTTTGAGTCAATTGACTCAGGCTTGTTTCATTTGACCTTAGTAATTTAGAAAAGTGGTCATAAGTCAAACAAAGTCCATTAGGAATCTCAAATCCATGTATTCCCGTATTGCACACAAATTGACCTCGAATGAGCCTAAGACGTACAAACGAGTTTCTTATTTGTTAAGCACAACAAAACTTGTTTGTTGAGCCAAACTTTTTGAATTTGACCTTGTGAATGTACCCAAGTGATAAGTCAAACAAAGTTAATTTTGGTCAACTCAAATCCTTTTCAAATTGCACCCAAAAATTGGCCTCCAAATGAACCTACATCGTAACAACAAGTTTTCCTTTTTTTATAGCACAACTAAAACTTCTTTGTTAACTCGATACTCGTTGATTTTAACCTCTATAATGTACCCATGCATTTAGAAGTCGAACAAAGCCCATTTGGTCACAAAATTCTTACTATTCCTCGGATTGCCACAAATATTGGCCTCCAATTAATCGAACTGTGTACAAACGATTTTTCTTTATTTTTTAAGCACATTGAAACATGTTGTTGACTCGTACTTGTTTCATTTTACCTTATTTACATATTCATGCATTTAGATGTCAAACAAGTCTATTTGGCATTCAAATCCTTGTATTTTTTGATTGCGCCTAAATTGGCCTTCAATTGAGCTTACAACGTACAAATGAATTTTCCTTCTTTGTTAAGCATAACAAAACTAACTTGTTGAGTCAAACATTTTGCATTTGACCATATGAACGCACCCATGTGGTTGGAAGTCAAATGAAGTTCATTTGGTCGCTCAATTCCCAGTATCTTTGGATGGCACCCAAATTGACCTCCAATTGAGACTACAACATACAAATTCCTTCTTTGTGAAGCTCAACTAAACTTGTTTGATGAGCCATACTTTACGCATTTTGGTCATTCAAATCCTTGTATTCAAAGATTGCACCCAAATTTGTCTCCAATTGAGCCTAACACTACAAACGAGTTTTTCTTCTTTGTTAAGCAAAACGAAACTTGTTAGTTGACTCATACTTGTTGCGCATTACCTTATTAATGTACCCATGCAATTAGAATTCAAACAAAGTCCATTTGCTTACTCAAATGCTAGTATTCTCGGATTGCACCCAGATTGGCCTCCAATTAAGCCAACAACGTACAAACGAATTTTAATTCTTTGTTACGCACAACAAAACTGTTTGATGAGTCAAACATGATGAATTTGACCTTATGAACGTACACAGGTGATTAGAAGTAAAACAAAGTTCAATTAGTCACTCAATTCCTTTTATTCTTGGGTTGCACCCAAATTGGTTTATAAATGAGCCAACAACATACGAACGAGTTTTTCTTCTTTGTTAAGCATAACAAAACTTGTTTGAGTCAATTTACTCAAGCTTATTTCATTTGACCATATTAATATAGAAAAGTGGTTATAAATCAAACAAAGTCCATTAGGAGACTCAAATCCATGTATTTTCGTATTGCACACAAATTGACCTCCAATTGAGCCTAACACGTACAAACGAATATTCCCTTTCTGTTAAGCACAACGAAACTTATTTGTTGAATAACATTTATTTCATTTGAGCTTATTTATGTACCCTTGTAATTTGAAAGTCAAACAAAATCTGTTTGGTAACTCAAACCTTGTATTCTGGGATTGCATTCAAATTGTCCTACAATTTAGCCAACAAGCTATAAACGAGTTTTCCTTCTTTGTTAAGCACAAAATAACTTGTTTGTTGAGTCAAACTTGTTTCATTTGACCCTATTAACATACCCATTTACTTAGAAGTTAACTAAAGTCCATTTGGTCACTCAAATCCTTAAATCCTCGCATTAAACCCAATTGGCTTCCAATTGAGCCTACAACGTACAAACGAGTTTTCCTTCGCTGTTAAGCACAACGAAACTTGTTTGTTGACTCAAACTTGTCGCATTTGACCTTATGGAGGAACCCATGAGGTTAGAAGTCAAACGACGTCCATTTGGTCACTCAAGTCCTTGTATTCTAAGATTGCACAAAAATTTGCCTCCAATTGAGTCTACAACAAACAAATGAGTTTTTCTTATTTGTTAAGCCCAACGAAACTTGTTTGTTGAGCCAACCTTTTTGAATATGACCTTGTGAATGTACCCAAGCGATTAGAAGTCAAACGAATTCCATTTGGTTACACAATTCCTTGTATTATCAGATTGCACCCAAATTGGCCTCCGATTGAGACTACAACGTCCAAACGAGTTTTCTTTCGTTGTTAAGCACAATGAAACTTTTTTATTGACTCATACTTGTTGAATTTGACCATAGTAAATTACCATGTGTTTAGAAGTCAAACAAAGTTAATTTGGTCACTCAAATCCTTTTCAAATTGCACCAAAAATTGGCCTCCAATTGAACCTACAACGTACAAACAAGTTTTCCTTTTTTAAGCACAACGAAACTTCTTTGTTAACTCATACTCGTTGCTTTTAACCTTATAATGTACCCATGCATTTAGAAGTCGAACAAATTCCATTTGGTCACACAAATCTTACTATTCTCGGATTGCACAAATATTGGCCTCCAATTAATCCAACAGTGTACAAACGATTTTTCTTTCTTTTTAAGCACATTGAAACATGTTTGTTGACTCATACTTGTTTCATTTTACCTTATTTACATATTCACGCATTTAGATGTGAAACAAGTCCATTTGGCATTCAAATCCTTGTATTTTTGGATTGCTCCTAAATTTGCCTTCAATTGAGCTTACAACATACAAATGAATTTTCCTTCTTTGCTAAGCATACAAAACTAACTTGTTGAGTCAAACATTTTGCATCTGACCATATCAACGCACCCAGGTGTTTGGGAGTCAAATGAAGTTCATTTGGTCACTCAATTCCTAGTATCTTTGGATTGCACCCAAATTGACCCCCAATTGAGACTACAACATACAAATTCCTTCTTTGTGAAGCTCAACTAAACTTGTTTGATGAGTCAAACTTTACGCATTTTGGTCATTCAAATCCTTGTATTCAAAGATTGCACCCAAATTTGTCTCCAATTGAGCCTAACACGTACAAACGAGTTTTTCTTCTTTGTTAAGCAAAACGAAACTTGTTAGTTGAATCATACTTGTTGCGCATTACCTTATTAATGTACCCATGCAATTAGAATTCAAACAAAGTAAATTTGGTTACTCAAATGATAGTATTCTCGGATTGCACCCAGATTGGCCTCCAATTAAGCCAACAACGTACAAACAAATTTTAATTATTTGTTACGCACAACAAAACCTGTTTGATGAGTCAAACATGATGAATTTGACCTTATGAACGTACACAAGTGATTAGAAGTAAAACAAAGTTCAATTAGTCACTCAATTCCTTTTATTCTTGGGTTGCACCCAAATTGGTTTATAATTGAGCCAACATCATACGAACGAGTTTTTCTTCTTTGTTAAGCATAATAAAACTTGTTTGAGTCAATTGACTCAAGCTTGTTTCATTTAAACTTATTAATTTAGAAAAGTGGTTATAAGTCAAACAAATTCCATTAGGAAACTCAAATCCATGTATTCTCGTATTGCACGCAAATTGACCTCGAATTGAGCCTAACACGTACAAACGAGTTTTCTTATTTGTTAAGCACAACGAAACTTTTTTGTTGAGCCAAACTTTTTGAATTTGAACTTGTGAATGTACCCAAGTGATTAGAAGTGAAACGGAGTCCATTTGGTGACTCTATTCCTTGTATTCTCATACTGCACCCAAATTGGCCTCCGATTGAGACTACAACGTACAAACTAGTTTTTCTTCGTTGTTAAGCACAACGAAACTTTTTTATTGACTCATACTTGTTGAATTATACCCTAGTAAATTACCATGTGGTTAGAAGTCAAACAAAGTTTATTTTGGTCACTCAAATCCTTTTCAAATCGAACCCAAAAGTTGGCCTCCAATTGAACATACAACGTACAAACAAGTTTTCCTTTTTTAAGCACAACGAAACTTCTTTGTTAACTCATACTCGTTTCTTTTAACATTATAATGTACCCATGCATTTAGAAGTCGAACAAAGTCCATTTGG
Source organism: Berberis thunbergii (assembly GCA_003290165.1). Taxonomy (NCBI): domain Eukaryota; kingdom Viridiplantae; phylum Streptophyta; class Magnoliopsida; order Ranunculales; family Berberidaceae; genus Berberis; species Berberis thunbergii. Next base: position 27,850 of record QNQO01003797.1, on the reverse strand, counting down.
TCAAACAAATCTTACTATTCTCGGATTGCACAAATATTGACCTCCAATTAATCCAACAGTGTACAAATGATTTTTCTTTCTTTTTTAAGCACATTGAAACATGTTTGTTGACTCATACTTGTTTCATTTTACCATATTTACATATTCATGCATTTAGATGTCAAACAAGTCCATTTTGCATTCAAATCCTTGTATTTTTGGATTGCACCTAAATTTGCCTTCAATTGAGCTTACAACGTACAAATGAATTTTCCTTCTTTGCTATGCATAACAAAACTAACTTGTTTAGTCAAACATTTTTCATTTGACCATATGAACACACCCATGTGGTTGGAAGTCAAATGAAGTTCATTTGGTCACTCAATTCCTAGTATCTTTGGATGGCACCCAAATTGACCTCCAATTGAGACTACAACGTACAAATTCCTTCTTTGTGAAGCTCAACTAAACTTGTTTGATGAGTCAAACTTTACGCATTTTGGTCATTCAAATCCTTGTATTTAAAGATTGCACCCAAATTTGTCTCCAATTGAGCCTAACACGTACAAACGAGTTTTTCTTCTTTGTTAAGCTAAACGAAACTTGTTAGTTGACTCATACTTGTTGCGCATTACCTTATTAATGTACCCATGCAATTTAAATTCAAACAAAGTCCATTTGATTACGCAAATGCTAGTATTCTCGGATTGCACCTAGATTGGCCTCCAATTGAGCCAACAATGTACAAATGAATTTTAATTCTTTGTTACGCACAACAAAACCTGTTTGATGAGTCAAACATGATGAATTTGATCTTATGAATGTACACAGGTGGTTTAGAAGTAAAACAAAGTTCAATTAGTCACTAAATTCCTTTTATTCTTGGGTTGCACCCAAATTTGTTTATAATTGAGCCAACAGCATACGAACGAGTTTTTCTTCTTTCTTAAGCAGAACAAAACTTGTTTGAGTCAATTGACTCAAGCTTGTTTCATTTGAACTTATTAATTTAGAAAAGTGGTTATAAGTCAAACAAAGTCCATTAGGAAACTCAAATCCATGTATTCTCGTATTGCACGCAAATTGACCTCGAATTGAGCCTAACACGTACAAACGAGTTTTCTTATTTGTTAAGCACAACGAAACTTTTTTGTTGAGCCAAACTTTTTTAATTTGAACTTGTGAATGTACCCAAGTGATTAGAAGTGAAACGAAGTCCATTTAGTGACTCAATTCCTTGTATTCTCATACTGCACCCAAATTTGCCTCCGATTGAGACTACAACGTACAAACTAGTTTTCCTTCGTTGTTAAGCACAACGAAACTTTTTTATTGACTCATACTTGTTGAATTTGACCCTAGTAAATTACCATGTGGTTAGAAGTCAAACAAACTTAATTTTGGTCACACAAATCCTTTTCAAATTGAACCCAAAAGTTGGCCTCCAATTGAACCTACAACGTACAAACAAGTTTTCCTTTTTTAAGCACAACAAAACTTCTTTTTTAACTCATACTCGTTGCTTTTAACCTTATAATGTACCCATGCATATAGAAGTCGAACAAAGTCCATTTGGTCAAACAAATCTTACTATTCTCGGATTGCACAAATATTGGCCTCCAATTAATCCAACAGTGTACAAACGATTTTTCTTTCTTTTTTAAGCACATTGAAACATGTTTGTTGACTCATACTTGTTTCATTTTACCTTATTTATATATTCATGCATTTAGATGTCAAACAAGTCCATTTGGCATTCAAATCCTTGTATTTTTGGATTGCACCTAAATTTGCCTTCAATTGAGCTTACAACGTACAAATGATTTTTCCTTCTTTGTTATGCATAACAAAACTCACTTGTTTAGTCAAACATTTTTCATTTGACCATATGAACGCACCCATGTGGTTGGAAGTCAAATGAAGTTCATTTGGTCGCTCAATTCCTAGTATCTTTGGATCGCACCCAAATTGACCTCCAATTGAGACTACAACGTACAAATTCCTTCTTTGTGAAGCTCAACTAAACTTGTTTGATGAGTCAAACTTTACGCATTTTGGTCATTCAAATCCTTGTATTCAAAGATTGCACCCAAATTTGTCTCCAATTGAGCCTAACACGTACAAACAAGTTTTTCTTCTTTGTTAAGCTAAACGAAACTTGTTAGTTGACTCATACTTGTTGCGCATTACCTTATTAATGTACCCATGCAATTTGAATTCAAACAAAGTCCATTTGGTTACGCAAATGCTAGTATTCTAGGATTGCACCTAGATTGGCCTCCAATTGAGCGAACAACATACAAATGAATTTTAATTCTTTGTTACGCACAACAAAACGTGTTTGATGAGTCAAACATGATGAATTTGACCTTATGAATGTACACAGGTGGTTAGAAGTAAAACAAAGTTTAATTAGTCACTCAATTCCTTTTATTCTAGGGTTGCACCCAAATTGGTTTGTAATTGAGCCAACAACATACGAACGAGTTTTTCTTCTTTGTGAAGCATAACAAAACTTGTTTGAGTCAATTGACTCAAGCTTATTTCATTTGACCATATTAATTTAGAAAAGTGGTTATAAGTCAAACAAAGTCCATTAGGAGACTCAAATCCATGTATTCTCGTATTGCACGGAAATTGACCTCGAATTGAGCCTAACACATACAAACGAATATTCCCTTTCTGTTAAGCACAACGAAACTTATTTGTTGAATAACACTTATTTCATTTGAACTTATTTATGTACCCTTGTAATTTGAAAGTCAAACAAAATCTGTTTGGTTAGTCAAACCCTTGTATTCTCGGATTGCATTCAAATTGTCCTACAATTTACCCAACAAGCTATGAACGAGTTTTTCTTCTTTGTTAAGCACAAAATAACTTGTTTGTTGAGTCAAACTTGTTTCATTTGACCTTATTAACATACCCGTGTACTTAGAAGTTAAATAAAGTTCATTTGGTCACTCAAATCCTTGTATCCTGGCATTGCACCCAAATTGGCTTCCAATTGAGCCTACAACGTACAAACGAATTTTCCTTCGCAGTTAAGCACAACGAAACTTGTTTGTTGACTCAAACTTGTCGTATTTGACCTTATGGAGGAACCCATGAGGATAGAAGTCAAACGACGTCCATTTGGTCACTCAAGTCCTTGTATTCTAAGATTGCACAAAAATTGGCCTCCAATTGAGCCTACAACAAACAAATGAGTTTTTCTTATTTGTTAAACACAACGAAACTTTTTGTTGAGCCAAACTTTTTGAATTTGAACTTGTGAATGTAACCAAGTGATTAGAAATGAAACAAAGTCCATTTTGTGACTCAATTCATTGTATTCTCAGATTGCACCCAAATTGGCCACCGATTGAGACTACAACGTACAAACTAGTTTTCCTTCGTTGTTAAGCACAACGAAACTTTTTTATTGACTCATACTTGTTGAATTTGACCCTAGTAAATTACCATGTGGTTAGAAGTCAAACAAACTTAATTTTGGTCACTCAAATCCTTTTCAAATTGAACCCAAAAGTTGGCCTCCAATTGAACCTACAACGTACAAACAAGTTTTCCTTTTTTAAGCACAACAAAACTTCTTTTTTAACTCATACTCGTTGCTTTTAACCTTATAATGTACCCATGCATATAGAAGTCGAACAAGGTCCATTTGGTCAAACAAATCTTACTATTCTCGGATTGCACAAATATTGGCCTCCAATTAATCCAACAGTGTACAAACGATTTTTCTTTCTTTTTTAAGCACATTGAAACATGTTTGTTGACTCATACTTGTTTCATTTTACCTTATTTATATATTCATGCATTTAGATGTCAAACGCTTCCATTCGGCATTCAAATCCTTGTATTTTTGGATTGCATCTAAATTTGCCTTCAATTGAGCTTACAACGTACAAATGAATTTTCCTTCTTTGCTAAGCATAACAAAACTAACTTGTTGAGTCAAACATTTTGCATTTGACCATATGAACGCACCCAGGTGGTTGGAAGTCAAATGAAGTTCATTTGGTCACTCAATTCCCAGTATCTTTGGATTGCACCCAAATTGACTCCCAATTGAGACTACAACATACAAATTCCTTCTTTGTGAAGCTCAACTAAACTTGTTTGATGAGTCAAACTTTACGCATTTTGGTCATTCTAATCCTTGTATTCAAAGATTGCACCCAAATTTGTCTCCAATTGAGCCTAACACGTACAAACAAGTTTTTCTTCTTTGTTAACCAACACGAAACTTGTTAGTTGACTCATACTTGTTGCGCATTACCTTATTAATGTACCCATGCAATTAGAATTCAAACAAAGTCCATTTGGCTACTCAAATGCTAGTATTCTTGGATTGCACCCAGATTGGCCTCCAATTGAGCCAACAACGTACAAACGAATTTTAATTCTTTGTTACGCACAAAAAAACTTGTTTGATGAGTCAAACATGATGAATTTGACCTTATGAACGTACATAGGTGGTTATAAGTAAACCAAAGTTCAATTAGTCTTTCAATTCCTTTTATTCTTGGGTGGCACCCAAATTGGTTTATAATTGAGCCAACAACATACGAATGAGTTTTTCTTCTTTGTTAATCATAACAAAACTTGTTGGAGTCAATTGACTCAAGCTTGCTTCATTTGACCTTATTAATTTAGAAAAGTGGTTATAAGTCAAACAAAGTCCATTAGGGAACTCAAATCCATGTATTCTAGTATTGCACGCAAATTGACCTCGAATTGAGCCTAACACGTACAAACGAGTTTTTCTTATTTGTTAAGCACAACGAAACTTGTTTGTTGAGCCAGACTTTTTGAATTTGAACTTGTGAATGTACCCAAGTGATTAGAATTCAAACGACGTCCATTTGGTGACTCAATTCCTTGGATTCTCATATTGCACCCAAATTGGCCTCCGATTGAAACTACAACGTACAAACTAGTTTTCCTTCGTTGTTAAGCGCAACGAAACTTTTTTATTGACTCATACTTGTTGAATTTGACCCTAGTAAATTACCATGTGGTAAGAAGTCAAACAAAGTTAATTTTGGTCACTCAAATCCTTTTCAAAATGAACCCAAAAATTGGCCTCCAATTAAACCTACAACGCACAAACAAGATTTCATTTTTTAAGCACAACGAAACTTCTTTGTTAACTCATACTCGATGCTTTTAACCTTATAATGTACCCATGCATTTAGAAGTCGAACAAAGTCCATTTGGTCACACGAATCTTACTATTCTCGGATTGAACAAATATTGGCCTACAATTAATCCAACAGTGTACAAACGATTTTTCTTTCTTTTTTAAGCACATTGAAACATGTTTGTTGACTCATACTTGTTTCATTTTACCTTATTTACATATTCATGCATTTAGATGTCAAACAAGTCCATTTGGCATTCAAATCCTTGTATTTTTGGATTGCACCTAAATTTGCCTTTAATAGAGCTTACAACGTACAAATGAATTTTCCTTCATTGCTAAGCATACAAAACTAACTTGTTGGTTCAAACATTTTGCATTTGACCATATGAACGCACCCAGGTGGTTGGAAGTCAAATGAAGTTCATTTGGTCACTCAATTCCTAGTATCTTTGGATTGCACCAAAATTGACCCCCAATTGAGACTACAACATACAAATTCCTTCTTTGTGAAGCTCAACTAAACTTGATTGATGAGTCAAACTTTACGCATTTTGGTCATTCGAATCCTTGTATTCAAAGATTAAACCCAAATTTGTCTCCAATTGAGCCTAACAAGTACAAACGAGTTTTTCTTCTTTGTTAAGCAAAACGAAACTTGTTAGTTGACACATACTTGTTGCGCATTAACTTATTTATGTACCCATGCAATTAGAATTCAAATAAAGCCATTTGGTTACTCAAATGCTAGTATTCTCGGATTGCACCCAGATTGGCCTCTAATTAAGCCAACAACGTACAAACGAATTTTAATTCTTTGTTACGCACAAAAAAACCTGTTTGATGAGTCAAACATGATGAATTTGACCTTATGAACGTACATAGGTGGTTAGAAGTAAAACAAAGTTCAATTAGTCACTCAATTCCTTTTATTCTTGGGTTCTACCCAAATTGGTTTATAATTAAGCCAACAACATACGAATGAGTTTTTCTTCTTTGTTAAGCATAACAAAACTTGTTTGAGTCAATTGACTCAAGCTTGTTTCATTTGACCTTAGTAATTTAGAAAAGTGGTCATAAGTCAAACAAAGTCCATTAGGAATCTCAAATCCATGTATTCCCGTATTGCACACAAATTGACCTCGAATTGAGCCTAAGACGTACAAACGAGTTTTCTTATTTGTTAAGCACAACAAAACTTGTTTGTTGAGCCAAAATTTTTGAATTTGACCTTGTGAATGTACCCAAGTGATTAGAAGTCAAACAAAGTTAATTTTGGTCACTCAAATCCTTTTCAAATTGCACCAAAAATTGGCCTCCAATTGAACCTACAACGTACAAACAAGTTTTCCTTTTTTAAGCACAACAAAACTTCTTTGTTAACTCTTACTCGTTGATTTTAACCTTATAATGTACCCATGCATTTAGAAGTCGAACAAAGCCCATTTGGTCACAAAATTCTTACTATTCTCGGATTGCACAAATATTGGCCTCCAATTAATCGAACTGTGTACAAACGATTTTTCTTTATTTTTTAAGCACATTGAAACATGTTGGTTGACTCGTACTTGTTTCATTTTACCTTATTTACATATTCATGCATTTAGATGTCAAACAAGTCTATTTGGCATTCAAATCCTTGTATTTTTTGATTGCGCCTAAATTGGCCTTCAATTGAGCTTACAACGTACAAATGAATTTTCCTTCTTTGTTAAGCATAACAAAACTAACTTGTTGAGTCAAACATTTTGCATTTGACCATATGAACGCACCCATGTGGTTAGAAGTCAAATGAAGTTCATTTGGTCGCTCAATTCCCAGTATCTTTGGATGGCACCCAAATTGACCTCCAATTGAGACTACAACATACAAATTCCTTCTTTGTGAAGCTCAACTAAACTTGTTTGATGAGCCATACTTTACGCATTTTGGTAATTCAAATCCTTGTATTCAAAGATTGCACCCAAATTTGTCTCCAATTGAGCCTAACACTTACAAACGAGTTTTTCTTCTTTGTTAAGCAAAACGAAACTTGTTAGTTGACTCATACTTGTTGCGCATTACCTTATTAATGTACCCATGCAATTAGAATTCAAACAAAGTCCATTTGCTTACTCAAATGCTAGTATTCTCGGATTGCACCCAGATTGGCCTCCAATTAAGCCAACAACGTACAAACGAATTTTAATTCTTTGTTACGCACAACAAAATCTGTTTGATGAGTCAAACATGATGAATTTGACCTTATGAACGTACACAGGTGATTAGAAGTAAAACAAAGTTCAATTAGTCACTCAATTCCTTTTATTCTTGGGTTGCACCCAAATTGGTTTATAAATGAGCCAACAACATACGAACGAGTTTTTCTTCTTTGTTAAGCATAACAAAACTTGTTTGAGTCAATTTACTCAAGCTTATTTCATTTGACCATATTAATATAGAAAAGTGGTTATAAATCAAACAAAGTCCATTAGGAGACTCAAATCCATGTATTTTCGTATTGCACACAAATTGACCTCCAATTGAGCCTAACACGTACAAACGAATATTCCCTTTCTGTTAAGCACAACGAAACTTATTTGTTGAATAACATTTATTTCATTTGAGCTTATTTATGTACCCTTGTAATTTGAAAGTCAAACAAAATCTGTTTGGTAACTCAAACCTTGTATTCTGGGATTGCATTCAAATTGTCCTACAATTTAGCCAACAAGCTATAAACGAGTTTTCCTTCTTTGTTAAGCACAAAATAACTTGTTTGTTGAGTCAAACTTGTTTCATTTGACCCTATTAACATACCCATTTACTTAGAAGTTAACTAAAGTCCATTTGGTCACTCAAATCCTTAAATCCTCGCATTAAACCCAAATTGGCTTCCAATTGAGCCTACAACGTACAAACGAGTTTTCCTTCGCTGTTAAGCACAACGAAACTTGTTTGTTGACTCAAACTTGTCGCATTTGACCTTATGGAGGAACCCATGAGGTTAGAAGTCAAACGACGTCCATTTGGTCACTCAAGTCCTTGTATTCTAAGATTGCACAAAAATTTGCCTCCAATTGAGTCTACAACAAACAAATGAATTTTTCTTATTTGTTAAGCCCAACGAAACTTGTTTGTTGAGCCAACCTTTTTGAATATGACCTTGTGAATGTACCCAAGCGATTAGAAGTCAAACGAATTCCATTTGGTTACACAATTCCTTGTATTATCAGATTGCACCCAAATTGGCCTCCGATTGAGACTACAACGTCCAAACGAGTTTTCTTTCGTTGTTAAGCACAATGAAACTTTTTTATTGACTCATACTTGTTGAATTTGACCATAGTAAATTACCATGTGTTTAGAAGTCAAACAAAGTTAATTTGGTCACTCAAATCCTTTTCAAATTGCACCAAAAAATTGGCCTCCAATTCAACCTACAACGTACAAACAAGTTTTCCTTTTTTAAGCACAACGAAACTTCTTTGTTAACTCATACTCGTTGCTTTTAACCTTATAATGTACCCATGCATTTAGAAGTCGAACAAATTCCATTTGGTCACACAAATCTTACTATTCTCGGATTGCACAAATATTGGCCTCCAATTAATCCAACAGTGTACAAACGATTTTTCTTTCTTTTTTAAGCACATTGAAACATGTTTGTTGACTCATACTTGTTTCATTTTACCTTATTTACATATTCACGCATTTAGATGTGAAACAAGTCCATTTGGCATTCAAATCCTTGTATTTTTGGATTGCTCCTAAATTTGCCTTCAATTGAGCTTACAACATACAAATGAATTTTCCTTCTTTGCTAAGCATACAAAACTAACTTGTTGAGTCAAACATTTTGCATCTGACCATATCAACGCACCCAGGTGTTTGGGAGTCAAATGAAGTTCATTTGGTCACTCAATTCCTAGTATCTTTGGATTGCACCCAAATTGACCCCCAATTGAGACTACAACATACAAATTCCTTCTTTGTGAAGCTCAACTAAACTTGTTTGATGAGTCAAACTTTACGCATTTTGGTCATTCAAATCCTTGTATTCAAAGATTGCACCCAAATTTGTCTCCAATTGAGCCTAACACGTACAAACGAGTTTTTCTTCTTTGTTAAGCAAAACGAAACTTGTTAGTTGAATCATACTTGTTGCGCATTACCTTATTAATGTACCCATGCAATTAGAATTCAAACAAAGTAAATTTGGTTACTCAAATGATAGTATTCTCGGATTGCACCCAGATTGGCCTCCAATTAAGCCAACAACGTACAAACAAATTTTAATTATTTGTTACGCACAACAAAACCTGTTTGATGAGTCAAACATGATGAATTTGACGTTATGAACGTACACAAGTGATTAGAAGTAAAACAAAGTTCAATTAGTCACTCAATTCCTTTTATTCTTGGGTTGCACCCAAATTGGTTTATAATTGAGCCAACATCATACGAACGAGTTTTTCTTCTTTGTTAAGCATAATAAAACTTGTTTGAGTCAATTGACTCAAGCTTGTTCATTTAAACTTATTAATTTAGAAAAGTGGTTATAAGTCAAACAAATTCCATTAGGAAACTCAAATCCATGTATTCTCGTATTGCACGCAAATTGACCTCGAATTGAGCCTAACACGTACAAACGAGTTTTCTTATTTGTTAAGCACAACGAAACTTTTTTGTTGAGCCAAACTTTTTGAATTTGAACTTGTGAATGTACCCAAGTGATTAGAAGTGAAACGGAGTCCATTTGGTGACTCTATTCCTTGTATTCTCATACTGCACCCAAATTGGCCTCCGATTGAGACTACAACGTACAAACTAGTTTTTCTTCGTTGTTAAGCACAACGAAACTTTTTTATTGACTCATACTTGTTGAATTATACCCTAGTAAATTACCATGTGGTTAGAAGTCAAACAAAGTTTATTTTGGTCACTCAAATCCTTTTCAAATCGAACCCAAAAGTTGGCCTCCAATTGAACATACAACGTACAAACAAGTTTTCCTTTTTTAAGCACAACGAAACTTCTTTGTTAACTCATACTCGTTGCTTTTAACATTATAATGTACCCATGCATTTAGAAGTCGAACAAAGTCCATTTGGTCAAACAAATCTTACTATTCTCGGATTGCACAAATATTGACCTCCAATTAATCCAACAGTGTACAAATGATTTTTCTTTCTTTTTTAAGCACATTGAAACATGTTTGTTGACTCATACTTGTTTCATTTTACCATATTTACATATTCATGCATTTAGATGTCAAACAAGTCCATTTTGCATTCAAATCCTTGTATTTTTGGATTGCACCTAAATTTGCCTTCAATTGAGCTTACAACGTACAAATGAATTTTCCTTCTTTGCTATGCATAACAAAACTAACTTGTTTAGTCAAACATTTTTCATTTGACCATATGAACACACCCATGTGGTTGGAAGTCAAATGAAGTTCATTTGGTCACTCAATTCCTAGTATCTTTGGATGGCACCCAAATTGACCTCCAATTGAGACTACAACGTACAAATTCCTTCTTTGTGAAGCTCAACTAAACTTGTTTGATGAGTCAAACTTTACGCATTTTGGTCATTCAAATCCTTGTATTTAAAGATTGCACCCAAATTTGTCTCCAATTGAGCCTAACACGTACAAACGAGTTTTTCTTCTTTGTTAAGCTAAACGAAACTTGTTAGTTGACTCATACTTGTTGCGCATTACCTTATTAATGTACCCATGCAATTTAAATTCAAACAAAGTCCATTTGATTACGCAAATGCTAGTATTCTCGGATTGCACCTAGATTGGCCTCCAATTGAGCCAACAATGTACAAATGAATTTTAATTCTTTGTTACGCACAACAAAACCTGTTTGATGAGTCAAACATGATGAATTTGATCTTATGAATGTACACAGGTGGTTAGAAGTAAAACAAAGTTCAATTAGTCACTAAATTCCTTTTATTCTTGGGTTGCACCCAAATTTGTTTATAATTGAGCCAACAGCATACGAACGAGTTTTTCTTCTTTCTTAAGCAGAACAAAACTTGTTTGAGTCAATTGACTCAAGCTTGTTTCATTTGAACTTATTAATTTAGAAAAGTGGTTTTAAGTCAAACAAAGTCCATTAGGAAACTCAAATCCATGTATTCTCGTATTGCACGCAAATTGACCTCGAATTGAGCCTAACACGTACAAACGAGTTTTCTTATTTGTTAAGCACAACGAAACTTTTTTGTTGAGCCAAACTTTTTTAATTTGAACTTGTGAATGTACCCAAGTGATTAGAAGTGAAACGAAGTCCATTTAGTGACTCAATTCCTTGTATTCTCATACTGCACCCAAATTTGCCTCCGATTGAGACTACAACGTACAAACTAGTTTTCCTTCGTTGTTAAGCACAACGAAACTTTTTTATTGACTCATACTTGTTGAATTTGACCCTAGTAAATTACCATGTGGTTAGAAGTCAAACAAACTTAATTTTGGTCACACAAATCCTTTTCAAATTGAACCCAAAAGTTGGCCTCCAATTGAACCTACAACGTACAAACAAGTTTTCCTTTTTTAAGCACAACAAAACTTCTTTTTTAACTCATACTCGTTGCTTTTAACCTTATAATGTACCCATGCATATAGAAGTCGAACAAAGTCCATTTGGTCAAACAAATCTTACTATTCTCGGATTGCACAAATATTGGCCTCCAATTAATCCAACAGTGTACAAACGATTTTTCTTTCTTTTTTAAGCACATTGAAACATGTTTGTTGACTCATACTTGTTTCATTTTACCTTATTTATATATTCATGCATTTAGATGTCAAACAAGTCCATTTGGCATTCAAATCCTTGTATTTTTGGATTGCACCTAAATTTGCCTTCAATTGAGCTTACAACGTACAAATGATTTTTCCTTCTTTGTTATGCATAACAAAACTCACTTGTTTAGTCAAACATTTTTCATTTGACCATATGAACGCACCCATGTGGTTGGAAGTCAAATGAAGTTCATTTGGTCGCTCAATTCCTAGTATCTTTGGATCGCACCCAAATTGACCTCCAATTGAGACTACAACGTACAAATTCCTTCTTTGTGAAGCTCAACTAAACTTGTTTGATGAGTCAAACTTTACGCATTTTGGTCATTCAAATCCTTGTATTCAAAGATTGCACCCAAATTTGTCTCCAATTGAGCCTAACACGTACAAACAAGTTTTTCTTCTTTGTTAAGCTAAACGAAACTTGTTAGTTGACTCATACTTGTTGCGCATTACCTTATTAATGTACCCATGCAATTTGAATTCAAACAAAGTCCATTTGGTTACGCAAATGCTAGTATTCTAGGATTGCACCTAGATTGGCCTCCAATTGAGCGAACAACATACAAATGAATTTTAATTCTTTGTTACGCACAACAAAACGTGTTTGATGAATCAAACATGATGAATTTGACCTTATGAATGTACACAGGTGGTTAGAAGTAAAACAAAGTTTAATTAGTCACTCAATTCCTTTTATTCTTGGGTTGCACCCAAATTTGTTTATAATTGAGCCAACAACATACGAACGAGTTTTTCTTCTTTGTTAAGCATAACAAAACTTGTGTGAGTCAATTGACTCAAGCTTGTTTCATTTGACCTTATTAATTTAGAAAAGTGGTTATAAGTAAAACAAAGTCCATTCGGGAACTCAAATCCATGTATTCTCGTATTGCACGCAAATTGACCTCCAATTGAGCATAACACGTACAAATGAGTTTTTCTTTTTTGTTAAGCACATCGAACCTTGTTTGTTGAGCCAAACTTTTTGAATTTGACCTTGTGAATGTACCCAAGTGATTAGATGTCAAACGAAGTCCATTTGGTGGCTCAATTCCTTGTATTCTCAAATTGCACCCAAATTGGCCTCCGATTGAGATTTCAACGTACAAACTAGTTTTCCTTCGTTGTTAAGCACAACGAAACTTTTTTATTGACTCATACTTGTTGAATTTGACTCTAGCAATTTTTTTTTTTTTAAAATTAACCTCCAGTGGGGAGGGGCAAGTCTGGAATGCCAGACCTTTATTAAATCACCAAAAAAAATTACAAATCCTTGCGGGGGTACATGACGACTTTACCCGCGTTAATTCTAACAACAAATTTTATAACAAAATTTTTAGAGCAAAAATCCTGGAACGAAAGGAACAATAGACATGAGACCAGCCAGGAATTGAAAAGAATCCCGAGCACACCCAATACTGCCAACTACAAAAACCTCAATAACCCACAACACCTCAATCACGCAAAAATATCCAAGCCGCATCCACACAAACAGCAAACGCACAGCAGCAAAAACAGCATCAGCATCAGCGGCAGCCGGCAGCGGCAGCAGCATCAACGGAGCAGCAGCCGCAGCAGCAACAACAGCAACGGACAGCAGCAGCAGCAGCGGACAGCAAGCAGCAGTAGCGCCATCAGCAACAACAGCAGCATCCTCAGCCAGCAGCAGACGCATAAGCCGCATCAGCAACGGCAACATCAGCAGCATCAGCCAGCAGCAGACGCATCAGGACGCAGAAAATCGCACCCAAAACAGCTGCTACGCGTTGGGATGCATCAGAATGCAACCATCAACCATGTTTTACCACCCTGAATTGCAATATCCGGATTATCCGTCCCCGTGGCGAATATACGCCATATGGGATCTATCTAATACAATCAAACCTGCTATTCGTCTTGGAAATTCAGTCTCCCTGAAAGAAACAGTTTCTGCGTCATGTCCATTTGGTAACTCAATTCCTTGTATTCTCTGATTGCACCCAAATTGGCCTCTGATTGAGACTACAACGTACAAACTAGTTTTCCTTCGTTGTTAAGCACAACGAAACTTTTTTATTGACTCATACTTGTTGAATTTGACCCTACTAAATTACCATGTGTTTAGAAGTCAAACAAAGTTAATTTTGGTCACTCAAATCCTTTTCAAACTGCACCCGAAAATTGGCCTCCAATTGAACCTACAACGTACAAATAAGTTTTCCTTTTTTAAGCACAACGAAACTTATTTGTTAACTCATACTCGTTGCTTTAACCTTATAATGCACCCATGCATTTAGAAGTCGAACAAAGTCCATTTGGTCACACAAATCTTACTATTCTCGGATTGCACAAATATTGGCCCCCAATTAATCCTACAGTGTACAAACGATTTTTCTTTCTTTTTTAAGCACATTGAAACATGTTTGTTGACTCATACTTGTTTCATTTTACCTTATTTACATATTCACGCATTTAGATGTCAAACAAGTCCATTTGGCATTCAAATCCTTGTGTTTTTGGATTGCACCTAAATTTGCCTTCAATTGAGCTTACAACGTACAAATGAATTTTCCTTCTTTGCTAAGCATACAAAACTAACTTGTTGAGTCAAACATTTTCCGTTTGACCATTTGAACGCACCCAGGTGTTTGGGAGTCAAATGAAGTTCATTTGGTCACTCAATTCCTAGTATCTTTGGATTGCACCCAAATTGACCCCCAATTGAGACTACAACATACAAATTCCTTCTTTGTGAAGCTCAACTAAACTTGTTTGATGAGTCAAACTTTACGCATTTTGGTCATTCAAATCCTTTATTAAAAGATTGCACCCAAATTTGTCTCCAATTGAGCCTAACACGTACAAACGAGTTTTTGTTCTTTGTTAAGCAAAACGAAACTTGTTAGTTGACTCATACTTGTTGCGCATTACCTTATTAATGTACCCATGCAATTAGAATTCAAACAAAGTAAATTTGGTTACTCAAATGCTAGTATTCTCGGATTGCGCCCAGATTGGCCTCCAATTAAGCCAACAACGTACAAACGAATTTTAATTCTTTGTTACACACAACAAAACCTGTTTGATGAGTCAAACATGATGAATTTGACCTTATGAACGTACACAAGTGATTAGAAGTAAAACAAAGTTCAATTAGTCACTCAATTCCTTTTATTCTTGGGTTGCACCCAAATTGGTTTATAATTGAGGCAACAACATACGAACGAGTTTTTTCTTCTTTGTTAAGCATAACAAAACTTGTTTGAGTCAATTGACTCAAGCTTGTTTCATTTGAACTTATTAATTTATAAAAGTGGTTATAAGTCAAGCAAAGTCCATTAGAAAACTCAAATCCATGTAATCTCGTATTGCACGCAAATTGACCTCGAATTGAGCCTAACACGTACAAACGAGTTTTCTTATTTGTTAAGCACAACGAAACTTTTTTGTTGAGCCAAACTTTTTGAATTTGAACTTGTGAATGTACCCAAGTGATTAGAAGTCAAACGAAGTCCATTTGGTGACTCTATTCCTTGTATTCTCATACTGCACCCAAATTGGCCTCCGATTGAGACTACAGGTACAAACTAGTTTTTCTTCGTTGTTAAGCACAACGAAACTTTTTTATTGACTCATACTTGTTGAATTTGACCCTAGTAAATTACCATGTGGTTAGAAGTCAAACAAAGTTAATTTTGGTCACTCAAATCCTTTTCAAATCGAACCCAAAAGTTGGCCTCCAATTGAACATACAACGTACAAACAAGTTTTCCTTTTTTAAGCACAACGAAACTTCTTTGTTAACTCATACTCGTTGCTTTTAACCTTATAATGTACCCATGCATTTAGAAGTCGAACAAAGTCCATTTGGTCAGACAAATCTTACTATTCTCGGATTGCACAAATATTGACCTCCAATTAATCCAACAGTGTACAAACGATTTTTCTTTCTTTTTCAAGCACATTGAAACATGTTTGTTGACTCATACTTGTTTCATTTTACCTTATTTACATATTCATGCATTTAGATGTCAAACAAGTCCATTTGGCATTCAAATCCTTGTATTTTTTGATTGCACCTAAATTTGCCTTCAATTGAGCTTACAACGTGCAAATGAATTTTCCTTTTTTGCTATGCATAACAAAACTAACTTGTTTAGTCAAACATTTTTCATTTGACCATATGAACGCACCCATGTGGTTGGAAGTCAAATGAAGTTCATTTGGTCGCTCAATTCCTAGTATCTTTGGATGGCACCCAAATTGACCTCCAATTGAGACTACAACGTACAAATTCCTTCTTTGTGAAGCTCAACTAAACTTGTTTGATGAGTCAAACTTTACGCATTTATCTCATTTAAATCCTTGTATTCAAAGATTGCACCCAAATTTGTCTCCAATTGAGCCTAACACGTACAAACGAGTTTTTCTTATTTGTTACGCTAAACGAAACTTGTTAGTTGACTCATACTTGTTGCACAATACCTTATTAATGTACCTATGCAATTTGAATTTAAACAAAGTCCATTTGGTTACGCAAATGCTAGTATTCTAGGATTGCACCGAGATTGGCCTCCAATTGAGCCAACAACGTACAAATGAATTTTAATTCTTTGTTACGCACAACAAAATCTGTTTGATAAGTCAGACATGATGAATTTGACCTTATGAATGTACACAGCTGGTTAGAAGTAAAACAAAGTTCAATTAGTCACTCAATTCTTTTTATTCTTGGGTTGCACCCAAATTTGTTTATAATTGAGCCAACAACATACGAACGAGTTTTTCTTCTTTGTTAAGCATAACAAAACTAGTGTGAGTCAATTGAATCAAGCTTGTTTCATTTGACCTTATTAATTTAGAAAAGTGGTTATAAGTAAAACAAAGTCCATTAGGAAACTCAAATCCATGTATTCTCGTATTGCACGCAAATTGACCACCAATTGAGCATAACACGTACAAATGAGTTTCTCTTATTTGTTAAGCACAACGAAACTTGTTTGTTGAGCCAAACTTTTTGAATTTGACCTTGTGAATGTACCCAAGTGTTTGGAAGTCAAACGAAGTCCATTTGGTGGCTCAGGTCCTTGTATTCTCAGATTGCACCCAAATTGGCCTCTGATTGAGACTTCAACGTACAAACCAGTTTTCCTTCGTTGTTAAGCACAACGAAAGTTTTTTATTGACTCATACTTGTTGAATTTGACTCTAGTAAATTACCATGTGTTTAGAAGTCAAACAAAGTTAATTTTGGTCACTCAAATCCTTTTCAAATTGCACCCAAAAATTGGCCTCCAATTGAACCTACAACGTACAAACAAGTTTTTTTTGTTTAAGCAAAACAAAACTTCATTGTTAACTCATACTCGTTGCTTTTAACCTTATAATGTACCCATGCATTTAGAAGTCGAACAAAGTCCATTTGGGCACACAAATCTTACTATTCTCGGATTGCACAAATATTGGCCTCCAATTAATCCAACAGTGTACAAACGATTTTTCTTTCTTTTTTAAGCACATTGAAACATGTTTGTTGAATGATACTTTTTTCATTTTACCTTATTTACATATTCATGCATTTAGATGTCAAACAAGTCCCTATGGCATTCAAATCCTTGTATTTTTGGATTGCACCTAAATTTGCTTTCAATTGAACTTACAACGTACAAATGAATTTTCCTTCTTTGCTAAGCATAACAAAACTAACTTGTTGAGTCAAACATTTTTCATTTGACCATATGAACGCACCCAGGTGTTTGGAGGTCAGATGAAGTTCATTTGGTCACTCAATTCCTAATATTTTTGGATTGCACCCAAATTGACCCCCAATTGAAACTACAACATACAAATTCCTTCTTTGTGAAGCTCAACTCAACTTGTTTTATGAGTCAAACTTTATGCATTTTGGTCATTCAACTCCTTGTATTCAAAAATTAAAACCGAATTTGTCTCCAATTGAGCCTAACATGTACAAATGAGTTTTTCTTCTTTGTTAAGCTAAACGAAACTTGTTAATTGACTCATACTTGTTGCGCATTAACTTATTAATGTACCCATGCAATTAGAATTTAAACAAAGTCCATTTTGTTACTCAAATGCTAGTATTCTCAGATTGCACCCAGATTGGCCTCCAATTGAGCCAACAACGTACAAACGAATTTTAATTCTTTGTTACGCACGACAAAACCTGTTTGATGAGTCAGACATGATGAATTTGACCTTATGAATGTACACAGGTGGTTAGAAGTAAAACAAAGTTCAATTAGTCACTCAATTCCTTTTATTCTTGAGTTGCACCCAAATTTGTTTATAATTGAGCCAACAACATACGAACGAGTTTTTCTTCTTTGTTAAGCACAACAAAACTTGTTTGAGTCAATTGACTCAAGCTTGTTTCATTTGACCTTTTTTTTTTTTTTAATTAAAACCTCCAGTGAGGAGGGGCACCTCTGGAATGCCAGACCTTTATTAATTTAACCATAAAAATTACAAATCATTGCGGGGGTGCATTACGACTTTACCCGCGTTAGTGCTAAAAACAAATTTTAATCACAAAATTGAATTACATAAAAATTAAAGCAAATTCCTGGATAGAAAAAAAACACAAAAACTGAGGACCAGCTAGGAATAGAATAGAAATCCGAGCTCACCCAAGATTGCCGAAACAAAAACATACACCCACAACACCGCATCCACGCAGTACGCTGATAATCTAACAGCATCCAAAACGCTCAGCATCAGCCAGCAGCAGCATCATCGACACAACAGCAGCAGCAGCAACAGCAACTTCGCAGCAACAGCACTCGCAACAACAGCACCCACAGCAACAGCAAAGCAATAGCAACCGCGGCATACAAAGCAACAGCAGCGACATTCAGCAGAATCCGCATCAGCAACTCCTCGGCAGACAGGACAGCATCAGCAGCCTCAACAGTAGCCGCAGCAACATCAGCAAACAGCAGCATCCTCAACGCATCAAACCCGCAGAGCGCACCCATACTCATCCTAACAGCAGCTACTCGTTGAGTTACATCAATTTGCAAACCCGTCCCGTGACGAATATACGCCATATGAGTTCTATCTAGTACTATCAATCCTGCTAATCTCCTTGGAAAATCAGTCCCCCTGAAAGAAAATGTTCCTGCTTCATGACTCGCTCTAGCCGATAGTGAAGCCGCTACGGCATTGGCCTCCCTATAGATACGTTGACAAACCAAAGTCATAGTCGCTGCCAACAACTTGATTTCTTTTATAATGTTCTCCAAATTCCAAGGGATTTGGAAATTGTCCATAAAGCAGCCACAAACTAAATCCGAATTTGTTTGTATGACGACCTTTGTGAGACCCAAGTCAAGGCATAGGCGAAGACCTTCACATAAAGCCAAAATTTCTGCTTTATTATGATCACCTACACCGAAATAAATTTGTTTCCCCACAACACAACAACCCCGGGAGTCTCTAATGACCACTCCGCCAGAAGCCCTATCCTTGCAGGAGGAGCCATCCACGTTAAGTGCAACAAAATCTTTGGGGGGAGGATGCCAATAAACAATACGAAGGGATTTCCTGTTGACAGGGATCACATCCAAACCCAAAAGCTAAAGGGGAGCCTTATTACTGCTAAATTGCGTAGGGATAATAAAATTATTAGCCATTCGCAACTGACGCCTTATTTTCAAATCACAAAAAGTGGATTTGGGGTAGCACTTTCATACACACCTTTGCATCACATTTTCCATAGTTCCCAAAGAATGACATTGGAGTGAGAAGGAATAACACACCTGTTTGCGATGTGCGTTGAACTCTTCTGAACCATATGGCCAGAACCGTAGAGATTTCTGCTGGTCGCCGAAAATGATGTCAAAAATCCTGTCAAAATGATTCCACACCTGCATCGCCATTTCGCCGTCTAGGAAAAGGTAAGTCAAAGATTCATGTTTTGGCGCCTTACAACAATGGCATCTAGAGGCCATACTTATTCCACATCTGTATAATTCACCGTCCACTGGCACTCCTCTACGGAGTAATTTCCAAACAAAAACTGATATTCTAGAAGGCAAATGTTCGTGCCAAAGGAAACGACTTAATGAATTATCCTTTCCATGATTCCGAAGCAAATCATATGCCGACTGAATAGAAAATAACCCGTTCGGATTTGGAGTCCACACACACGAGTCCTCCCCATTGGGTTCACTACGGAGTCTATCAGCAAAAGAACACGTGCCAAATTTCTGAGCTCTCTAGGAACCAATTCATAATTTGTAGAAACCACCTCCTGGACCGAAGGCCATAAGTCATGGGCAGCCAAAGCTTCTGTCCTCCAAAAGAAGCCACCATGTTTCCATTCTCCTCAAAAAAACTGATATCCCAATGCCGATACGCCACATCAAGTTACTCAAAGAAAGGTTCGTCCAAGCATGATCTCTTTAAAAAACGGAGAGGACCCACCTTTCACCAATTGATTTTCAAACCCACGCCTTGTAACCAGTATTTACTCCTCATAAAATTAGCCCCATAAAGAATCTGAAGTAAGAAGTCTCCAAAGAGCCTTGACGAAAGCCTTCATCACCACCGTCAAATCTCTGACTCCCAATCCTTCCTCTGCCTCAGGAAAACAAATGTTGTCCCAAGACACCCATTTTTCTTTTGACGACTTCACAAATCTCCCGAAAAGAAATCAGCCAGTAAACCCTTTATCCGAGCTAAAACTGTTCTTGGAACACACATGGTACTAAGAATATAAATAGGAATAGAGCTGAGCACATGCCGGATCAAAATCAATCTGCCCTCCTGGGAGATAGCAATTTTGCCTTCCATCCTTGAATGCGGACCTGAATTTTTGTGATTAATCTTCAAATACGAGATTTTAACTCTACCTTGGAACAAGGCCCTCCCAAATACTTCAAAAGGAGCGGGCGCAGGAATTGAAAACCTGTTGCCACTCTTTAAAAGCTTACAATGCGTTTCCGTTGTGACCTTATCCGCCAAAGTAAAAGAACTTTTGCTCCCATTTATTTTCTGACCGAGGCATTGCAATATTGTCGCAGAACTCCATACAACCTTTACAGAGGATGTTTCTGCCATTTAAAAATATGAGAGTGTTCCATCAGCATAAAGAAGATGGGAAACCGGGGCGGCAATACCTAGGGGTATAATAGTACCCTATTTTTTCCTTTTTCAAAAAGCTGATGACAAACCCCTACTCAACACTTCGGAAGCAATAATGAAAAGAAAAGGAGATAGAGGATCTCCCTGCCTTAATCCCCGCGTGGATCTGAAAAAACCTTTGTAGACTCCTTGGAGCAGAACCGAAAAGCCACAAAAAGCAATACAATTTGATATGATGTGACAGAGTCTACCAGTAAAGCCAAACTTTTTAAGAACTGCCAACAAAAAATTCCATTCCAGTCTGTCATAAGCTTTCTCCATTGTCAATTTTCAGCACCACATTATCCTCCAAAAACCTTCCTGGTTAATGTCTCTGATCATTTCCCTGCGGCCATGATCCATATTTTCCACCAAGAAATCTGCCTTTGACAAACAGCCCCCTGTTCCGGAGAGATCAAACTAGGCAAGTGAGTGGCAACCATGCGCTTTTTTGCATCAGGATTTTGCCTAAAGATGCTTATTAAATCACATTGCGAGCCCAACTGAATTGGGCGAAAAGGTCAGAAAAGGAACCCTGGGTTGTCAATTTAGGAGATCATATGCCAAAGAAATTCGGCGCGAGAAAGACCCGGCATGGCCTACCCTTCAAAAAATTGATTAGCGGCCTCCCAGATATCCATGCTCAAAACTCCTCCAACAGAATTGAAAGAAATCAGCAGTAAATCCATCCGGACCAAGCGCACTATTTTAGTTATATCGAAACCAAACATCCCTACTTCCTGCAAGGAGGGCGTTTGAACCAGAGCTCACAACAACCTGGTGCCAACACTGTCGGGATGCAATTTAACAAATCCACATCCTCTCTAACAACACCTGAGAAGTCAGCAGATTAGAAAAAAAAACCCATTGGCTTCTTCAAGGATCTCACCGGGTTCCGAAATATTTCGACCGCAAGGTAAGGTAATCTGAGTGATGGCCCATCGTTTTGTTTGGACTTGTGGAGGCAAAAAAATACTTAGTGCAAGCATCACCCTCCTTGAACTCTTTTCACCTAATTTTTGAACCCAGTATAGTTCCTCCTGTTTGAGAGCTAACCTGTACTCTGCCTGGCAACGGTGTAATTGCAGCAAGCCTGGACATCCCAATTAGCACTAACATTTAGCCCCTGCATACTGTTATTCGCAAAGCCTGCAAAAGTATTGTCTCCCACTGCTTGCATTTCATCTTCTAGTGCACGAATCCTGCTGAATACGTTACCAAAACCGTCTTATTCCACTGTATCAGAGCGCGTCTTGTCAGTTTAAGTTTGACATCCACTCTATCAATGGGTCTCATGTTACCATGTCGGTCAACCACGTGTCCTTGACCAGATCCATAAATCCATGGTGAGTCGTCCACATATTAAGAAAACGGAAAGGAGCAAAACCAATTTTTGCTTGAGTGGGGCATAGATGCCACCAATGGAGAATGATCTGAGAAAGTTCGGCTAGATGTTCCACTTTTGGACTACCCAGATCTGTCAACCAAGCTGAATTAGTAAAGATCCTATCTATTCTGGCCCAAATACGATCACTGCCCCGCCTGTTATTGCACCAAGTGAGACGAGGAACCCGAGAAACCAAATCAATTTAAACCACTGTTTTCTATGCAGTCGGAGAATTGAGACATGCTCGCCAAAGACGGCTCCAAACCCCCTACTTTCTCTCCAGAATGCAAGTAGGTGATTAAAATCGCCGCCGACCATCCAAGGGAATCATGGTTGGCCGCAAAATTGATCTATATTCAACATAGTTCCTTTCTTTCATCCACAGTGCATTTAAGCATAAACAAATGAATAAAAAAAAACCTTGAAGCAGAATCAGTTACCCTGGCAATGG
This sequence comes from Berberis thunbergii, assembly GCA_003290165.1. Taxonomy (NCBI): domain Eukaryota; kingdom Viridiplantae; phylum Streptophyta; class Magnoliopsida; order Ranunculales; family Berberidaceae; genus Berberis; species Berberis thunbergii. The sequence goes on along the minus strand of QNQO01003797.1, from coordinate 4,953 downwards.
ATGATCTATCCGACATATCCACCACCGAAAGGGTGAGGGAAGTATCCCACAAAATCCAAAATCTTGCCGCCATCGTGTCATTTGAAAGCAAAGCCACCCAGACGAAGTTTGTTGCCAAATCTCCAAAGATCTATTAGAAGCAATCATCGGTTCTGCAATCATAAGGATCGGACTTTGTGCTCCACCACCATATTTTTAACCTCCTTTTCGTGGCTTGATAGTCACATAATTATACATAATATACCCCTTAATTTATACCATGTTAGTGTTTCGATTATTATATTTTATAGTAATTGTTTCGTTTTTATATCTTTGTAGGAATTTGAGCCTAAACGAATGAAATCATATTAAGACGACTGTATAAGAATCTCACGTGGTGTACAAAGTAGAGAGAGAAATCCATAAACCTTACCCATAAACCAAACCTAAACCCAAACCTAGTTCATAACTAAAACCCATAAATCAAACCACAAACCAAACCCACAAACCAAACCCTAAGCAACCCATGTTCTCCCAACAACCATGTTAACCATGTTATCCATATTGCTATCACATGTTCTCCCATGTTCTAACCATGTTTCCCATATTCTCCACAATCATTCTATCCACCAACATCCCATGTTCTCTCCATCTTCACTTAACATCACATCTATTCATTTATTCTCAATCTATAAAATCAATGAAAAGAATAGCAATTGAAGAAGAGAGAAGGGAAAAGGAATTAGAGACAAATCAAACTCTCCTCTCACAAGTGATTCTCATCACAAGCCACCATTTATCTATCAATCACTCATTCTCTGTCCAGACCCCCCAGCAATCATCACCTCCACCACACGTCACCTTCGCTACCTCCACCGCTAGACAGCACGTCGCCACCGCCACCACCGTGAAACAGGGGTGTACAACCCTGTTTCACGCCCGAATCTTCACCATCTTCAAACCACATCATCCATCACCTCCATCATCACCTCTGCACGAATCCTACCACCACAACAGAACGAAGGAAGCCGCAACAGAGCTCGCAAAAACAGCAGAAACAGAGCAAAAACAGGGAGTGTCCTCTCCCTGTTTCTCTTCTGAATTTGCAGTTTTACTTGGTTTTCTTCACCCTCTCTCATCTTTACAGGTTCTAGGACCACGTGGAGGACGAAGCCAGCCGCGAAGGAGCGACGAACCGCCGGACTGAGCCGCGGCAGAAGTCGCGAAACAGCCCTGAAACAGGGAGTTTTCCTTCCTGTTTTTCCTTGATTTGTTTGCTGTTTTTCTTGGTTTTCTTCACCACAATTCGTCTTTTGCAGGTACTAGAGTCGAATTGGATTCGAGAGGAGCTAAAAGCAGGCCGAGAGGATCGAAAACCAGGCGCGAGAGCCGTCGTCTCGCTGGAGAAGAAGCTCGCACTTCACTGTTCCCTGTAGCAGTACTGTAGCAGGGAGGGAAATTTGAATAAAAACTGATTTTGGCTATTTTCCACCCCAGAATCACTCTGTACCACCACAGAGCGTTTTGGGCCCTTTTGTCTCCGGATTTGTGTTCGGACCAACTGCTGTTTGACACCCTATCGAGCTTGTGACAAGCCGAATGAGTTTTGTAAATTTATTGTAATTTATTTTACTGAATTAAGATATTATTGCTAATTACAAGTTATTTCTGAAACTGATAATTTGCTTTCACCTTGCATGTTCAATTAACTAAACTTGATATGCTTGGTAGTTAGAAGTACTCTTTATCAAGCTTGAAATAATTTGTTAAGGTTTAAAAGAACATGATATAATTTAAATTGGATTTTAACGATCATATTTTCGGTGTAAGCAAGGGATTCTCATCCCTAAGCTTCTCGTATTTAAATTCAGTAATTTAGATTTAGATAATTTTGCTAACTCATTGGTGAGTCCAAGCCCACCAAACCCATTTCATTCCATCCATCTCATTTCATTCTATCATTTTATTTTATTTTTCTTATCTTTAATTTAGTTTTCTTTTAAAAACACTGTAACCCCTATTTTCCATTTAAATTAGTTTAGATAATTTCTTAAATTTCAATTACATCCACCTTCTTCGTGGGATCGACCCGTACTTGCCGTTGTCTACCAGTTAGGCACCGTGCACTTGCGGTTATTACAAGTGGGTTAAATTAACCTGTTAATTTAGGTTAGTTAAATTCGCATCAAGTTTTTGGCACCGTTGCCGGGGAAGGTAGCATTGTAATTGAATTTAAGTTTATTTTCACTAATTATAAATAAATAAATAAAAAAAAATTTAAAAAACTTAAAAAAAAAAAACAAAAAAAAAAAAATTCTAAAAAAAAAAACAAAATCAAAACAAAAATTTTATTTTTATTTTGCTCTTTTTACACTCATTTTGTGTTTGATTTTGCAGAATACACGCTTCTCGAGGATATTGGACGATCGTGCAAACATCAAGCAAAGTTTTTTTTTATTTTGTGAGGAGAGTTGTAATTTTATTTTCACCTCGTTTTACGAGTGTGTGGTGTAATAATTTTTGAGAACTTTACTATTTTCATTTTGTTTAATCATAAAAACAAAAAAAAAACCCAAAATTTTCTAAGTCATAAGAAATTTTAGGGAAACAATTTTAATTGTACCCAATAATTTCTTGTGATTTAGAAATCCGACTTCTAAGACCAAGACCAGTAAATTTATTTGCATGTGTTTGTGTGTTGATTGAAACGGATAAAAAGAAGTCGGACATTTTTTTTAATTGTGTTAACTTTTTGTGCAGATTGGAATACGCACACTGTAAGTATTTCTATCACACGCAATGTATTAGCGACGGGGTGCTTGGTGTAATTGGTTGAAATTGTGTGATTGGTTGTTTAATTTCTGTAATTGTGGATGCTAAACTTTAGTAATTCATAATAAGCAGACCCAGCTTCTAAATAGAAACTGGTGGGACTTGATATCCCCACCTCATCACTCCAGCTGTGTGCAACCAATAGACAAACATAATTAAAATCAATTAGCAAGTTAGATAGAGCATTATTTTAGGTACGGTGTTCATAGGACAACCAAGACCAAGGTGAATCCAGTAATTTTTGTGTTGACCGCTGCTAAAAGTGACGATGGGTTTAATCATTCAATGAACTCCGAGAGGCCACTGCCACAAGGGTAACTTACCCGGTACGCCGAGTCATAAGTAAGCTACGATCCACAAGAAGAATTGGTGTAACCAACAGTTTTTGGTTAGGAACACAAACCTCAAGTATGCATTTAACATTACATCGTTCTCACATCTATTGGTTTACAGAGCGGTAGCACAAGGAAGTACTTAATTGGACCATTGTGACCTCCTTCTCTTGTGCGATAATCCGGTTTCTTTGAAACAAAACTCTAGCCTACTGATTTTGAACTTTGCGGTGTAAAGTGTACACTCTTAGGATCAACTTGTAGCACCCATTGTTGTGTCATAAAGATTACATAAGAAATAATTGTCCCCCAAAGATAAAAAGATAATTGATCTCAAAAACGTTTATTGCTTAGGGAGGCATGTTTCTTGTGCATTTATTGGTTGTTGATTGCGTGTGAGTCTGTGCATATTTTGTTTAGAGTTAGTGATTTAAAATAATAAAAAAAAAAAAAAAATGAACACAAGGGATTATCCAGCCTATTTTTCTGAGCAAGTCAATTCATTTTATGACATGCAACGACCTGAGTATGATCCATATTATTACCCAGGTCTAGCTTATCATTCTGACTTCTCATGGGCTCATGGTCAGTACCATGAAAGCCCTCTAGACACTCCTCAGACTCCTCACGCTTTCATTCCTGATAATGAGTTAGAGGCTATCATGAACATTTTTATACAGCGAACAGGGGAAATGCTTGAGCAAAATTTTCAGGCTATCACAGATTTGAAAACTATTTTTCAACAAAACTCTCAAGCTATCCGGAAACTTGAGATGACTGTGAGTCAGATAGTTGAGTCACTTCCTGAGATAGAGTCAGATAAATTCCCTAGTGACTCATTTATTGATGAACCTGTCAATTCTGAGACACTACAGACATCTCCTTCCCATGTTGACTCATGTCTCCCTAGTGACTCATGCATCGAATCAACCTGTGCACATTCTTTAGAGTCTCCCCTTGACTATTTAGAGGCATGTTTGATTCAATTTGTTTAGACTTTGATGTTGATGATTCCATTAGGGAAGTCAATGATTTGCTTGACTCGGTCCCCATTGTGGATCCTAGTTATAAATGGCAGTCTAAATGAAGCCTCTTCCACTCAGTGAGTCAAAACTAGCCCCATCAGTTGAGCCACCTGAGCTTAACCTTAAACGATTACCTGACACCCTCAGGTATGCATTTTCAGGGGATGAGTTGTCTAAACCAATATCTCTATGTGATTCATGTGATGAGCCTGTACCACCTGATATATCCATCGTCTCATCTACTTGCATCACATTCCCATTTACTAAGGCTACTTTCACCGATCCCTTGTGTCGTAGTGCGGATTTCAGTTTTCACCATCCTGATGTGAAAATTATCCAATCATCCGATTTGGAACCAGACATAGGATGTTCCCATTTTGGAGCACGCAAGGATCATTTGTTGTGTATGACTACTGGTCACTTTTGGAATGTCCTAGTGTGTTTGGTACCCCATGTGATTGCTATATTTGGGTGGACTGATCCTCAACTGTTCAGGTTGTTGATATACGGCCATGGACTAAGTGTTTGTCATATTCTTCCTCTACACTTTTTGATACACCATTTTTTTAGGAAGAATATTTGTCGGGCTGATGACGGTAAACCAAGCGCTCCTAGGAGGCAGCCTAGCTTTAGTTGTGTGTCTTTGCTGTTAGTCTGGATTGATTTTCGAGTACCCTATTTAGTTGTGTTTCACTCATACTCGTTAGCTCCGTAACAGTTTTGACTTACAACTTAATTTTTCTTTTTAGTTTTCTTTGTTCGTGTCGAGTCTGCATTTTATCGAT
>QNQO01003796.1:0-30273 GCA_003290165.1 Berberis thunbergii | reverse complement strand
CATGTGGCACCATAGTAAAAAGAATGGAACATGTTTGAAAAACAAACAAGTTCGGTGTGCTTAACGAAGAATGAAACTCGTTTGTACGTTGTAGCTCCATTGGAGGTTAATTTGGGTGCAATATGAGAATACAAGGATTTGAGTGACCAATATATGACCTCCGTTTGAATCTCTAAACCTACACGTGGCCTTATAATAATGACAAAATGAAACATGTTGACTCAACAAACAACTGTTCCAGGCTGTGCTTAACGAAAATAAGAAAACTCGTTTGTACGTTGTAGGTCAATTGGAAGGCCAATTTGGTTGCAATCCCGAGAATATATGGATTTCAGTTCCAAATGACCTCCATTTGAATGCTAACCTATGTGGCACCATAATAAAGACAAATGGAACTTGTTGGAGCTCAACAGCAAGTTCGGTTTTGCTTAACGAAGAAGGATAACTCGTTTATACGTTTTAAGCTCCATTGGAGGCCAATTTGGGTGCAATCCGGAAAAACAAGGATTTGAGTGACCAAATGACCTCCGTTTGAATCTAAACTCACGTAGCACCATAATAACGACAAATGGAACATTTTTGACTCAACAAACACGTTCGGTTGTGCTTAACGAAAAAGGAAACTCGTTTGTACATTGTAGGCTCAATTGGAGGCCAATTTCGGTGCAATCCGAGAATTCAAGGATTTGAGTGACCAAATGACCTCCGTTTGAATCTTAACATTGCGCGACCCATAATACCGACAAATGGAACATGTTTGACGGAACAACAAGTTCGGTTGTGCGTAACATAGAAGGGAAAACTCGTTTGTACGTTGTAGACTCAATTGGAGACCAATTTGGATGCAATCTGAGAATACAAGGATTTGAGTGACCAATGACCTCCGTTTGAATTCTAACCCTCCCGTTGCACCATAATAATGACAAATGGAACATGTTTGATTCAACAAAAAATTTGGTTGTGCTTAATGAAGAAGGAAAAGTTGTTTGTACGTTGTAGGCTCAATTGGAGGCCAATTTGGGTGCAATTCGAGAATACAATAATTTGAGTGACAAAATGACCTCCGTTTGAATCCTAATCTCACCTGGCACCATAATAACGACAAATGGAACATGTTTGACTCAACAAACATGTTCATTTGTGCTTAACGAAGAAGGAAAACTCATTTGTACGTTGTAGGCTCAATTGGAGGCCAATTTGGGTGCAATCTGAGAATACAAGGATTTGAGTGACCAAATGACCTCCGTTTGAATCCTAAAATCATGTCGCACCATAATAACGAAAAATGGAATATGTTTGACTCAACAAACAAGTTCGGTTGTGCTTAACGAAAAAGGAAAACTTGTTTGTTTCTTTTCTGCTCAATTGGAGGCCAATTTGGGTGCAATACGAGAATACAAGGATTTGAGTGACCAAATGACCTCCATTTGAATGCTAACCTCATGTGGCATTATAATAAAAAAAAAATGGAACATATTTGAAAAAACAAACAAGTTCGGTTGTTGCTTAAGAAGAAGGAAAACTCGTTTGTACGTTGTAGGCTCAATTGGAGGCCAATTTGGGTGCAATTTGAGAATACAAGGATTTGAGTGACCAAATGACCTTCGTTTGAATCCTAACCTCATGTGGTACCATAATAATGACAAATGGAACATGTTTGACAAACCAAACATGTTCATTTGGGCTTAACGATTAAGGAAAACTCGTTTGTATGTTGTTGGCTCAATTGGAGGCCAATTTGGGTGCAATCCTAGAATACACGGATTTGAGTGACCAAATGACCACTGTTTGACTTCAAACCTCGTGTGACACCATAATAATGAAAAATGAAACATATTTGACTCAACAAACAAGTTCGGCTGTGCTTAACGAAAAAAGAAAATTCGTTTGTACGTTGTAGGTTCAATTGGAGGCCAATTTGGTTGCAATCCGAGAATATATGGATTTCAGTTACCAAATGACCTCCGTTTGAATGCTAACCTGATGTGGCACCATAATAAATACAAATGGAACTTGTTTGACTCAACAAGCAAGTTCGGTTGTGCTTAACGAAGAAGGATAACTCGTTTGTACGTTTTAAGCTCCATTGGAAGCCAATTTGGGTGCAATCCGAGAAAACAAGGATTTGAGTGACCAAATGACCTCCGTTTGAATCCTAACCTTGCGCGACACCATAATACCGACAAATGGAACATGTTTGATGGAACAAACAAGTTCGGTTGTGCTTAACATAGAAGGGAAACTCGTTTGTACGTTGTAGACTCAATTGGAGGCCAATTTGGATGCAATCTGATAATACAAGGATTTGAGTGACCAAATGACCTCCGTTTGAATCCTGACCTCGCGTTGCACCATAACAATGAAAAATGCAACATGTTTGATTCAACAAAAAAGTTCGGTTGTGCTTAACGAAGAAGGAAAAGTTGTTTGTACGTTGTAGGCTCAATTGGAGGCCAATTTGGGTGCAATTCGAGAATACAATAATTTGAGTGACCAAATGACCTCCGTTTGAATCCTAATCTGACGTGGCACCATAATAACGACAAATGGAACATGTTTGACTCAACAAACATGTTCATTTGTGCTTAACGAAGAAGGAAAACTCATTTGTACGTTGTAGGGTCAATTGGAGGCCAATTTGGGTGCAATCCGAGAATACAAGGATTTGAGTGACCAAATGAACTCCGTTTGAATCCTAAACTCATGTTGCACCATAATAACAAAAAATGGAATATGTTTGACTCAACAAACAAGTTCGGTTGTGCTTAACGAAAATGGAAATCTTGTTTGTTTGTTTTCTGCTCAATTGGAGGCCAATTTGGGTGCAATACGAGAATACAAGGATTTGAGTGACCAAATGACCTCCATTTGAATGCTAACCTCATGTGGCATTATAATAACAAAAAATGGAACATATTTGAAAAACAAACAAGTTCGGTTGTGGTTAAAGAAGAAGGAAAACTCGTTTGTACGTTGTAGACTCAATTGGAGACCATTTTGGGTGCAATCTGAGAATACAAGGATTTGAGTGACCAAATGACCTCCGTTTGAATCTTAACCTTGCGCGACACCATAATACCGACAAATGGAACATGTTTGACGGAACAAACAAGTTCGGTTGTGCGTAACATAGAAGGGAAACTCGTTTGTACGTTGTAGACTCAATTGGAGACCAATTTGGATGCAATCTGAGAATACAAGGATTTGAGTGACCAAATGACCTCCGTTTGAATCCTAACCTCCCGTTGCACCATAATAACGACAAATGAAACATGTTTGATTCAACAAACAAGTTCGGTTCTGCTTAAGGAAGAAGGAAAAGATGTTTGTACGTTGTAGGCTAAATTGGAGGCCAATTTGAGTACAATTCGAGAATACAATAATTTGAGTGACCAAATGACCTCCGTTTGAATCCTATCCTCACATGGCACCATAATAACGACAAGTGGAACATGTATGACTCAACAAACAAGTTCGGTTGTGCTTAACGAAGAAGGAAATTGGAGGCCAATTTGGGTGCAATACGAGAATACAAGGATTTGAGTGACCAAATGACCTCCATTTGAATGCTAACCTCATGTGGCACCATAGTAACAAAGAATGGAACATGTTTGAAAAAACAAACAAGTTCGGTTGTGCTTAACGAAGAATGAAAACTCGTTTGTACGTTGTAGGCTCAATTGGAGGTTAATTTGGGTGCAATATGAGAATACAAGGATTTGAGTGACCAAATGACCTCCGTTTGAATCCTAAACTCACGTGGCACTATAATAATGACAAATGAAACATGTTTGACTCAACAAACAAGTTCGGCTGTGCTTAACGAAAAAAGAAAACTCGTTTGTACGTTGTAGGTTCAATTGGAGGCCAATTTGGTTGCAATCCGAGAATATATGGATTTCAGTTACCAAATGACCTCCATTTGAATGCTAACCTGATGTGGCACCATAATAAAGACAAATGGAACTTGTTGGACTCAACAAGCAAGTTCGGTTTTGCTTAACGAAGAAGGATAACTCGTTTATACGTTTTAAGCTCCATTGGAGGCCAATTTGGGTGCAATCCGGAAAAACAAGGATTTGAGTGACCAAATGACCTCCGTTTGAATCCTAAACTCACGTAGCACCATAATAACGACAAATGGAACATTTTTGACTCAACAAACACGTTCGGTTGTGCTTAACGAAAAAGGAAAACTCGTTTGTACATTGTAGGCTCAATTGGAGGCCAATTTCGGTGCAATCCGAGAATTCAAGGATTTGAGTGACCAAATGACCTCCGTTTGAATCTTAACATTGCGCGACACCATAATACCGACAAATGGAACATGTTTGACGGAACAAACAAGTTCGGTTGTGCGTAACATAGAAGGGAAACTCGTTTGTACGTTGTAGACTCAATTGGAGACCAATTTGGATGCAATCTGAGAATACAAGGATTTGAGTGACCAAATGACCTCCGTTTGAATTCTAACCTCCCGTTGCACCATAATAATGACAAATGGAACATGTTTGATTCAACAAAAAAGTTTGGTTGTGCTTAATGAAGAAGGAAAAGTTGTTTGTACGTTGTAGGCTCAATTGGAGGCCAATTTGGGTGCAATTCGAGAATACAATAATTTGAGTGACAAAATGACCTCCGTTTGAATCCTAATCTCACCTGGCACCATAATAACGACAAATGGAACATGTTTGACTCAACAAACATGTTCATTTGTGCTTAACGAAGAAGGAAAACTCATTTGTACGTTGTAGGCTCAATTGGAGGCCAATTTGGGTGCAATCTGAGAATACAAGGATTTGAGTGACCAAATGACCTCCGTTTGAATCCTAAAATCATGTCGCACCATAATAACGAAAAATGGAATATGTTTGACTCAACAAACAAGTTCGGTTGTGCTTAACGAAAAAGGAAAACTTGTTTGTTTCTTTTCTGCTCAATTGGAGGCCAATTTGGGTGCAATACGAGAATACAAGGATTTGAGTGACCAAATGACCTCCATTTGAATGCTAACCTCATGTGGCATTATAATAAAAAAAAATGGAACATATTTGAAAAAACAAACAAGTTCGGTTGTGCTTAAGGAAGAAGGAAAACTCGTTTGTACGTTGTAGGCTCAATTGGAGGCCAATTTGGGTGCAATTTGAGAATACAAGGATTTGAGTGACCAAATGACCTTCGTTTGAATCCTAACCTCATGTGGTACCATAATAATGACAAATGGAACATGTTTGACAAACCAAACATGTTCATTTGGGCTTAACGATTAAGGAAAACTCGTTTGTATGTTGTTGGCTCAATTGGAGGCCAATTTGGGTGCAATCCAAGAATACACGGATTTGAGTGACCAAATGACCACTGTTTGACTTCAAACCTCGTGTGACACCATAATAATGAAAAATGAAACATATTTGACTCAACAAACAAGTTCGGCTGTGCTTAACGAAAAAAGAAAATTCGTTTGTACGTTGTAGGTTCAATTGGAGGCCAATTTGGTTGCAATCCGAGAATATATGGATTTCAGTTACCAAATGACCTCCGTTTGAATGCTAACCTGATGTGGCACCATAATAAATACAAATGGAACTTGTTTGACTCAACAAGCAAGTTCGGTTGTGCTTAACGAAGAAGGATAACTCGTTTGTACGTTTTAAGCTCCATTGGAAGCCAATTTGGGTGCAATCCGAGAAAACAAGGATTTGAGTGACCAAATGACCTCCGTTTGAATCCTAACCTTGCGCGACACCATAATACCGACAAATGGAACATGTTTGATGGAACAAACAAGTTCGGTTGTGCTTAACATAGAAGGGAAACTCGTTTGTACGTTGTAGACTCAATTGGAGGCCAATTTGGATGCAATCTGATAATACAAGGATTTGAGTGACCAAATGACCTCCGTTTGAATCCTGACCTCGCGTTGCACCATAACAATGAAAAATGCAACATGTTTGATTCAACAAAAAACTTCGGTTGTGCTTAACGAAGAAGGAAAAGTTGTTTGTACGTTGTAGGCTCAATTGGAGGCCAATTTGGGTGCAATTCGAGAATACAATAATTTGAGTGACCAAATGACCTCCGTTTGAATCCTAATCTGACGTGGCACCATAATAACGACAAATGGAACATGTTTGACTCAACAAACATGTTCATTTGTGCTTAACGAAGAAAGAAAACTCATTTGTACGTTGTAGGGTCATTGGAGGCCAATTTGGGTGCAATGAGAATACAAGGATTTGAGTGACCAAATGACCATCCGTTTGAATCCTAACTCATGTGACCATAATAATGACAAATGAAATGTTTGACAAACAAACATGTTCATTGGCTTAACGAAAAGGAAAACTCTTTTGTATTTTGTAGCTCAATTGGAGGCCAATTTGGGTGCAATCCGAGAATACAAGGATTTGAGTGACCAAATAACCTCCGTTTGAATCCTAACCTCATGTGGTACCATAATAACACAAAAGGAACATTTTGACTCAACAAAAAATTTGGTTGTGCTTAACGAGAAAGGAAAACTCGTTTGTACTTCTAGGATCAATTGGAGGCCATTTGGGTGCAATCGAGAAACAAGGATTTGAGTACCAAATGACCTCTGTTTGAATCTAACCTCATGTGGCACCATAATAAGACAATGGAACATGTTTGACTCAACAAACACGTTCGGTTGTGCTTAACGAAAAAGGAAAACTCGTTTGTACATTGCAGCTCAATTGGGGGCCAATTTCGGTGCAATCCGAGAATACAAGATTTGAGTGACCAAATGACCTCCGTTTGAATCCTAACCTTGCAGATACATAATACGACAAATGGACATGTTTGATGGAACAAACAAGTTCGTTGTGCTTAACATAGAAGGGAAACTCGTTTGTACGTTGTAGACTCAATTGGAGACCATTTGGATGCAATCTGAGAATACAAGGATTTGAGTGACCAAATGACCTCCGTTTGAATCCTAACCTCCCGTTGCACCATAATAACGACAAATGAAACATGTTTGATTCAACAAACAAGTTCGGTTCTGCTTAAGGAAGAAGGAAAAGATGTTTGTACGTTGTAGGCTAAATTGGAGGCCAATTTGAGTACAATTCGAGAATACAATAATTTGAGTGACCAAATGACCTCCGTTTGAATCCTATCCTCACATGGCACCATAATAACGACAAGTGGAACATGTATGACTCAACAAACAAGTTCGGTTGTGCTTAACGAAGAAGGAAATTGGAGGCCAATTTGGGTGCAATACGAGAATACAAGGATTTGAGTGACCAAATGACCTCCATTTGAATGCTAACCTCATGTGGCACCATAGTAACAAAGAATGGAACATGTTTGAAAAAACAAACAAGTTCGGTTGTGCTTAACGAAGAATGAAAACTCGTTTGTACGTTGTAGGCTCAATTGGAGGTTAATTTGGGTGCAATATGAGAATACAAGGATTTGAGTGACCAAATGACCTCCGTTTGAATCCTAAACTCACGTGGCACTATAATAATGACAAATGAAACATGTTTGACTCAACAAACAAGTTCGGCTGTGCTTAACGAAAAAAGAAAACTCGTTTGTACGTTGTAGGTTCAATTGGAGGCCAATTTGGTTGCAATCCGAGAATATATGGATTTCAGTTACCAAATGACCTCCATTTGAATGCTAACCTGATGTGGCACCATAATAAAGACAAATGGAACTTGTTGGACTCAACAAGCAAGTTCGGTTTTGCTTAACGAAGAAGGATAACTCGTTTATACGTTTTAAGCTCCATTGGAGGCCAATTTGGGTGCAATCCGGAAAAACAAGGATTTGAGTGACCAAATGACCTCCGTTTGAATCCTAAACTCACGTAGCACCATAATAACGACAAATGGAACATTTTTGACTCAACAAACACGTTCGGTTGTGCTTAACGAAAAAGGAAAACTCGTTTGTACATTGTAGGCTCAATTGGAGGCCAATTTCGGTGCAATCCGAGAATTCAAGGATTTGAGTGACCAAATGACCTCCGTTTGAATCTTAACATTGCGCGACACCATAATACCGACAAATGGAACATGTTTGACGAACAAACAAGTTCGGTTGTGCGTAACATAGAAGGGAAACTCGTTTGTACGTTGTAGACTCAATTGGAGACCAATTTGGATGCAATCTGAGAATACAAGGATTTGAGTGACCAAATGACCTCCGTTTGAATTCTAACCTCCCGTTGCACCATAATAATGACAAATGGAACATGTTTGATTCAACAAAAAAGTTTGGTTGTGCTTAATGAAGAAGGAAAAGTTGTTTGTACGTTGTAGGCTCAATTGGAGGCCAATTTGGGTGCAATTCGAGAATACAATAATTTGAGTGACAAAATGACCTCCGTTTGAATCCTAATCTCACCTGGCACCATAATAACGACAAATGGAACATGTTTGACTCAACAAACATGTTCATTTGTGCTTAACGAAGAAGGAAAACTCATTTGTACGTTGTAGGCTCAATTGGAGGCCAATTTGGGTGCAATCTGAGAATACAAGGATTTGAGTGACCAAATGACCTCCGTTTGAATCCTAAAATCATGTCGCACCATAATAACGAAAAATGGAATATGTTTGACTCAACAAACAAGTTCGGTTGTGCTTAACGAAAAAGGAAACTTGTTTGTTTCTTTCTGCTCATTGGAGGCCAATTTGGGTGCCAATACCGACGAATAACAAGGATTTGAGTGACCAAATGACCTCCCATTTGAATGCTAACTTCATGTGGGCATATATAATAAAAAAAAAATGGAACATCATTTGAAAAAAAACAAAGTTCGGTTGTGGCTTAAGGAGAAGGGGAAACTCGTATTGTACGTTGTAGGCTCAATTGGAGGCCAATTTGGGTGCAATTTGAGAATAACAATGGATTTGAGTGACCAAATGACCTTCGTTTGGATCCTAACCTCAATGTGGGTACCATAATAATGACAAATGGAACATGTTTGGACAAACCAACATGTTCATTTGGCTTAACGATTAAGGAAAACTCGTTTTGTATGTTGTTGGCTCAATTGAGGCCATTTGGTGCAACGAGAATATATGGATTTCAGTTTACCAAATGACCTCTCGTTTGAATGCTAACCTGAATGTGGCACCATAATAAATACAAATGGAACTTGTTTGACTCAACAAGCAAGTTCGGTTGTGCTTAACGAAGAAGGATAACTCGTTTGTACGTTTTAAGCTCCATTGGAAGCCAATTTGGGTGCAATCCGAGAAAAAACAAGGATTTGAGTGACCAAATGACCTCCGTTTGAATCCTAACCTTGCGCGACACCATAATACCGACAAATGGAACATGTTTGATGGAACAAACAAGTTCGGTTGTGCTTAACATAGAAGGGAAACTCGTTTGTACGTTGTAGACTCAATTGGAGGCCAATTTGGATGCAATCTGATAATACAAGGATTTGAGTGACCAAATGACCTCCGTTTGAATCCTGACCTCGCGTTGCACCATAAAATGAAAAATGGAACATGTTTGATTCAACAAAAAAGTTCGGTTGTGCTTAACGAAGAAGGAAAAGTTGTTTGTACGTTGTAGGCTCAATTGGAGGCCAATTTGGGTGCAATTCGAGAATACAATAATTTGAGTGACCAAATGACCTCCGTTTGAATCCTAATCTGACGTGGCACCATAATAACGACAAATGGAACATGTTTGACTCAACAAACATGTTCATTTGTGCTTAACGAAGAAAGAAAACTCATTGTACGTTGTAGGGTCAATTGGAGGCCAATTTGGGTGCAATTTGAGAATACAAGTATTTGAGTGACCAAATGACCATCGTTTGAATCCTAACCTCATGTGTACCATAATAATGACAAAATGAAACATGTTTGACAAACAAACATGTTCATTTGAGCTTAACGAATAAGGAAAACTCTTTTGTATTTTGTAGGCTCAATTGGAGGCCAATTTGGGTGCAATCCGAGAATACAAGGATTTGAGTGACCAAATAACCTCTGTTTGAATCCTAACCTCACGTGGTACCATAATAACGACAAAAGGAACATCTTTGACCAACAAAAAACGTTGGTTGCGCTTAACGAGAAAGGAAAACTCGTTTGTACCTTCTAGGATCAATTGGAGGCCAATTTGGGTGCAATCCGAGAAAACAAGGATTTGAGTAGCCAAATGACCTCTGTTTGAATCCTAACCTCATGTGGCACCATAATAATGACAAATGGAACATGTTTGACTCAACAACACGTTCGGTTGTGCTTAACGAAAAAGGAAAACTCGTTTGTACATTGTAGGCTCAATTGGAGGCCAATTTCGGTGCAATCCGAGAATTCAAGGATTTGAGTGACCAAATGACCTCCGTTTGAATCTTAACATTGCGCGACACCATAATACCGACAAATGGAACATGTTTGACGGAACAAACAAGTTTGGTTGTGCGTAACATAGAAGGGAAACTCGTTTGTACGTTGTAGACTCAATTGGAGACCAATTTGGATGCAATCTGAGAATACAAGGATTTGAGTGACCAAATGACCTCCGTTTGAATTCTAACCTCCCGTTCACCATAATAATGACAAATGGAACATGTTTGATTCAACAAAAAAGTTTGGTTGTGCTTAATGAAGAAGGAAAAGTTGTTTGTACGTTGTAGGCTCAATTGGAGGCCAATTTGGGTGCAATTCGAGAATACAATAATTTGAGTGACAAAATGACCTTCGTTTGAATCCTAATCTCACCTGGCACCATAATAACGACAAATGGAACATGTTTGACTCAACAAACATGTTCATTTGTGCTTAACGAAGAAGGAAAACTCATTTGTACGTTGTAGGCTCAATTGGAGGCCAATTTGGGTGCAATCTGAGAATACAAGGATTTGAGTGACCAAATGACCTCCGTTTGAATCCTAAAATCATGTCGCACCATAATAACGAAAAATGGAATATGTTTGACTCAACAAACAAGTTCGGTTGTGGTTAACGAAAAGGAAAACTTGTTTGTTTCTTTTCTGCTCAATTGGAGGCCAATTTGGGTGCAATACGAGAATACAAGGATTTGAGTGACCAAATGACCTCCATTTGAATGCTAACCTCATGTGGCATTATAATAAAAAAAAATGGAACATATTTGAAAAAACAAACAAGTTCGGTGTTGCTTAAGGAAGAAGGAAAACTCGTTTGTACGTTGTAGGCTCAATTGGAGGCCAATTTGGGTGCAATTTGAGAATACAAGGATTTGAGTGACCAAATGACCTTCGTTTGAATCCTAACCTCATGTGGTACCATAATAATGACAAATGGAACATGTTTGACAAACCAAACATGTTCATTTGGGCTTAACGATTAAGGAAAACTCGTTTGTATGTTGTTGGCTCAATTGGAGGCCAATTTGGGTGCAATCCAAGAATACACGGATTTGAGTGACCAAATGACCACTGTTTGACTTCAAACCTCGTGTGACACCATAATAATGAAAAATGAAACATATTTGACTCAACAAACAAGTTCGGCTGTGCTTAACGAAAAAAGAAAATTCGTTTGTACGTTGTAGGTTCAATTGGAGGCCAATTTGGTTGCAATCCGAGAATATATGGATTTCAGTTACCAAATGACCTCCGTTTGAATGCTAACCTGATGTGGCACCATAATAAATACAAATGGAACTTGTTTGACTCAACAAGCAAGTTCGGTTGTGCTTAACGAAGAAGGATAACTCGTTTGTACGTTTTAAGCTCCATTGGAAGCCAATTTGGGTGCAATCCGAGAAAACAAGGATTTGAGTGACCAAATGACCTCCGTTTGAATCCTAACCTTGCGCGACACCATAATACCGACAAATGGAACATGTTTGATGGAACAAACAAGTTCGGTTGTGCTTAACATAGAAGGGAAACTCGTTTGTACGTTGTAGACTCAATTGGAGGCCAATTTGGATGTAATCTGAGAATACAAGGATTTGAGTGACCAAATGACCTCCGTTTGAATCCTGATCTCACGTTGCACCATAACAATGAAAAATGAAACATGTTTGATTCAACAAAAAAGTTCGGTTGTGCTTAACGAAGAAGGAAAAGTTGTTTGTACGTTGTAGGCTCAATTGGAGGCCAATTTGGGTGCAATTCGAGAATACAATAATTTGAGTGACCAAATGACCTCCGTTTGAATCCTAATCTGACGTGGCACCATAATAACGACAAATGGAACATGTTTGACTCAACAAACATGTTCATTTGTGCTTAACGAAGAAGGAAAACTCATTTGTACGTTGTAGGGTCAATTGGAGGCCAATTTGGGTGCAATCCGAGAATACAAGGATTTGAGTGACCAAATGAACTCCGTTTGAATCCTAAACTCATGTTGCACCATAATAACAAAAAATGGAATATGTTTGACTCAACAAACAAGTTCGGTTGTGCTTAACGAAAATGG
Source organism: Berberis thunbergii (assembly GCA_003290165.1). NCBI lineage: Eukaryota > Viridiplantae > Streptophyta > Magnoliopsida > Ranunculales > Berberidaceae > Berberis > Berberis thunbergii. The sequence goes on along the minus strand of QNQO01003796.1, from coordinate 17,854 downwards.
AAATCTTGTTTGTTTGTTTTCTGCTCAATTGGAGGCCAATTTGGGTGCAATACGAGAATACAAGGATTTGAGTGACCAAATGACCTCCATTTGAATGCTAACCTCATGTGGCATTATAATAACAAAAAATGGAACATATTTGAAAAAACAAACAAGTTCGGTTGTGGTTAAAGAAGAAGGAAAACTCGTTTGTACGTTGTAGACTCAATTGGAGACCATTTTGGGTGCAATCTGAGAATACAAGGATTTGAGTGACCAATTGACCTCCGTTTGAATCTTAACCTTGCGCGACACCATAATACCGACAAATGGAACATGTTTGATGGAACAAACAAGTTCGGTTGTGCGTAACATAGAAGGGAAACTCGTTTGTACGTTGTAGACTCAATTGGAGACCAATTTGGATGCAATCTGAGAATACAAGGATTTGAGTGACCAAATGACCTCCGTTTGAATCCTAACCTCCCGTTGCACCATAATAACGACAAATGAAACATGTTTGATTCAACAAACAAGTTCGGTTCTACTTAAGGAAGAAGGAAAAGATGTTTGTACGTTGTAGGCTAAATTGGAGGCCAATTTGAGTATAATTCGAGAATACAATAATTTGAGTGACCAAATGACCTCCGTTTGAATCCTATCCTCACATGGCACCATAATAACGACAAGTGGAACATGTATGACTCAACAAACTAGTTCGGTTGTGCTTAACGAAGAAGGAAATTGGAGGCCAATTTGGGTGCAATACGAGAATACAAGGATTTGAGTGACCAAATGACCTCCATTTGAATGCTAACCTCATGTGGCACCATAGTAACAAAGAATGGAACATGTTTGAAAAAAAAAAACGTTCGGTTGTGCTTAACGAAGAATGAAAACCCGTTTGTACGTTGTAGGCTCAATTGGAGGTTAATTTGGGTGCAATATGAGAATACAAGGATTTGAGTGAACAAATGACCTCCGTTTGAATCCTAAACTCACGTAGCACCATAATAACGACAAATGGAACATTTGTTACTCAACAAACACGTTCGGTTGTGCTTAACGAAAAAGGAAAACTCGTTTGTACATTGTAGGCTCAATTGGAGGCCAATTTCGGTGCAATCCGAGAATTCAAGGATTTGAGTGACCAAATGACCTCCGTTTGAATCTTAACATTGCGCGACACCATAATACCGACAAATGGAACATGTTTGACGGAACAAACAAGTTTGGTTGTGCGTAACATAGAAGGGAAACTCGTTTGTACGTTGTAGACTCAATTGGAGACCAATTTGGATGCAATCTGAGAATACAAGGATTTGAGTGACCAAATGACCTCCGTTTGAATTCTAACCTCCCGTTGCACCATAATAATGACAAATGGAACATGTTTGATTCAACAAAAAGTTTGGTTGTGCTTAATGAAGAAGGAAAAGTTGTTTGTACGTTGTAGGCTCAATTGGAGGCCAATTTGGGTGCAATTCGAGAATACAATAATTTGAGTGACAAAATGACCTTCGTTGGAATCCTAATCTCACCTGGCACCATAATAACGACAAATGGAACATGTTTGACTCAACAAACATGTTCATTTGTGCTTAACGAAGAAGGAAAACTCATTTGTACGTTGTAGGCTCAATTGGAGGCCAATTTGGGTGCAATCTGAGAATACAAGGATTTGAGTGACCAAATGACCTCCGTTTGAATCCTAAAATCATGTCGCACCATAATAACGAAAAATGGAATATGTTTGACTCAACAAACAAGTTCGGTTGTGGTTAACGAAAAAGGAAAACTTGTTTGTTTCTTTTCTGCTCAATTGGAGGCCAATTTGGGTGCAATACGAGAATACAAGGATTTGAGTGACCAAATGACCTCCATTTGAATGCTAACCTCATGTGGCATTATAATAAAAAAAATGGAACATATTTGAAAAAACAAACAAGTTCGGTGTTGCTTAAGGAAGAAGGAAAACTCGTTTGTACGTTGTAGGCTCAATTGGAGGCCAATTTGGGTGCAATTGAGAATACAAGGATTTGAGTGACCAAATGACCTTCGTTTGAATCCTAACCTCATGTGGTACCATAATAATGACAAATGGAACATGTTTGACAAACCAAACATGTTCATTTGGGCTTAACGATTAAGGAAAACTCGTTTGTATGTTGTTGGCTCAATTGGAGGCCAATTTGGGTGCAATCCAAGAATACACGGATTTGAGTGACCAAATGACCACTGTTTGACTTCAACCTCGTGTGACACCATAATAATGAAAAATGAAACATATTTGACTCAACAAACAAGTTCGGCTGTGCTTAACGAAAAAAGAAAATTCGTTTGTACGTTGTAGGTTCAATTGGAGGCCAATTTGGTTGCAATCCGAGAATACAAGGATTTGAGTGACCAAATAACCTCCGTTTGAATCCCAACCTCACGTGGTACCATAATAACGACAAAAGGAACATCTTTGACTCAACAAAAAACTTGGTTGTGCTTAACGAGAAAGGAAAACTCGTTTGTACTTCTAGGATCAATTGGAGGCCAATTTGGGTGCAATCCGAGAAAACAAGGATTTGAGTACCAAATGACCTCCGTTTGAATCCTAACCTATGTGGCACCATAATAATGACAAATGGAACATGTTTGACTCAACAAACACGTTCGGTTGTGCTTAACGAAAAAGGAAAACTCGTTTGTACATTGCAGGCTCAATTGGAGGCCAATTTCGGTGCAATCCGAGAATTCAAGGATTTGAGTGACCAAATGACCTCCGTTTGAATCTTAACCTTGCGCGACACATAATACCGACAAATGGAACATGTTTGATGGAACAAACAAGTTCGGTTGTGCTTAACATAGAAGGGAAACTCGTTTGTACGTTGTAGACTCAATTGGAGGCCAATTTGGATGCAATCTGAGAATACAAGGATTTGAGTGACCAAATGACCTCCGTTTGAATTCTAACCTCCCGTTGCACCATAATAATGACAAATGGAACATGTTTGATTCAACAAAAAAGTTTGGTTGTGCTTAATGAAGAAGGAAAAGTTGTTTGTACGTTGTAGGCTCAATTGGAGGCCAATTTGGGTGCAATTCGAGAATACAATAATTTGAGTGACAAAATGACCTCCGTTTGAATCCTAATCTCACCTGGCACCATAATAACGACAAATGGAACATGTTTGACTCAACAAACATGTTCATTTGTGCTTAACGAAGAAGGAAAACTCATTTGTACGTTGTAGGCTCAATTGGAGGCCAATTTGGGTGCAATCTGAGAATACAAGGATTTGAGTGACCAAATGACCTCCGTTTGAATCCTAAAATCATGTCGCACCATAATAACGAAAAATGGAATATGTTTGACTCAACAAACAAGTTCGGTTGTGCTTAACGAAAAAGGAAACTTGTTTGTTTCTTTTCTGCTCAATTGGAGGCCAATTTGGGTGCAATACGAGAATACAAGGATTTGAGTGACCAAATGACCTCCATTTGAATGCTAACCTCATGTGGCATTATAATAAAAAAAATGGAACATATTTGAAAAAACAAACAAGTTCGGTTGTGCTTAAGGAAGAAGGAAAACTCGTTTGTACGTTGTAGGCTCAATTGGAGGCCAATTTGGGTGCAATTTGAGAATACAAGGATTTGAGTGACCAAATGACCTTCGTTTGAATCCTAACCTCATGTGGTACCATAATAATGACAAATGGAACATGTTTGACAAACCAAACATGTTCATTTGGGCTTAACGATTAAGGAAAACTCGTTTGTATGTTGTTGGCTCAATTGGAGGCCAATTTGGGTGCAATCCTAGAATACACGGATTTGAGTGACCAAATGACCTCTGTTTGACTTCAAACCTCGTGTGACACCATAATAATGAAAAATGAAACATATTTGACTCAACAAACAAGTTCGGCTGTGCTTAACGAAAAAAGAAAATTCGTTTGTACGTTGTAGGTTCAATTGGAGGCCAATTTGGTTGCAATCCGAGAATATATGGATTTCAGTTACCAAATGACCTCCGTTTGAATGCTAACCTGATGTGGCACCATAATAAATACAAATGGAACTTGTTTGACTCAACAAGCAAGTTCGGTTGTGCTTAACGAAGAAGGATAACTCGTTTGTACGTTTTAAGCTCCATTGGAAGCCAATTTGGGTGCAATCCGAGAAAACAAGGATTTGAGTGACCAAATGACCTCCGTTTGAATCCTAACCTTGCGCGACACCATAATACCGACAAATGGAACATGTTTGATGGAACAAACAAGTTCGGTTGTGCTTAACATAGAAGGGAAACTCGTTTGTACGTTGTAGACTCAATTGGAGGCCAATTTGGATGCAATCTGATAATACAAGGATTTGAGTGACCAAATGACCTCCGTTTGAATCCTGACCTCGCGTTGCACCATAACAATGAAAAATGCAACATGTTTGATTCAACAAAAAAGTTCGGTTGTGCTTAACGAAGAAGGAAAAGTTGTTTGTACGTTGTAGGCTCAATTGGAGGCCAATTTGGGTGCAATTCGAGAATACAATAATTTGAGTGACCAAATGACCTCCGTTTGAATCCTAATCTGACGTGGCACCATAATAACGACAAATGGAACATGTTTGACTCAACAAACATGTTCATTTGTGCTTAACGAAGAAGGAAAACTCATTTGTACGTTGTAGGGTCAATTGGAGGCCAATTTGGGTGCAATCCGAGAATACAAGGATTTGAGTGACCAAATGAACTCCGTTTGAATCCTAAACTCATGTTGCACCATAATAACAAAAAATGGAATATGTTTGACTCAACAAACAAGTTCGGTTGTGCTTAACGAAAATGGAAATCTTGTTTGTTTGTTTTCTGCTCAATTGGAGGCCAATTTGGGTGCAATACGAGAATACAAGGATTTGAGTGACCAAATGACCTCCATTTGAATGCTAACCTCATGTGGCATTATAATAACAAAAAATGGAACATATTTGAAAAAACAAACAAGTTCGGTTGTGGTTAAAGAAGAAGGAAAACTCGTTTGTACGTTGTAGACTCAATTGGAGACCATTTTGGGTGCAATCTGAGAATACAAGGATTTGAGTGACCAAATGACCTCCGTTTGAATCTTAACCTTGCGCGACACCATAATACCGACAAATGGAACATGTTTGATGGAACAAACAAGTTCGGTTGTGCGTAACATAGAAGGGAAACTCGTTTGTACGTTGTAGACTCAATTGGAGACCAATTTGGATGCAATCTGAGAATACAAGGATTTGAGTGACCAAATGACCTCCGTTTGAATCCTAACCTCCCGTTGCACCATAATAACGACAAATGAAACATGTTTGATTCAACAAACAAGTTCGGTTCTGCTTAAGGAAGAAGGAAAAGATGTTTGTACGTTGTAGGCTAAATTGGAGGCCAATTTGAGTACAATTCGAGAATACAATAATTTGAGTGACCAAATGACCTCCGTTTGAATCCTATCCTCACATGGCACCATAATAACGACAAGTGGAACATGTATGACTCAACAAACAAGTTCGGTTGTGCTTAACGAAGAAGGAAATTGGAGGCCAATTTGGGTGCAATACGAGAATACAAGGATTTGAGTGACCAAATGACCTCCATTTGAATGCTAACCTCATGTGGCACCATAGTAACAAAGAATGGAACATGTTTGAAAAAACAAACAAGTTCGGTTGTGCTTAACGAAGAATGAAAACTCGTTTGTACGTTGTAGGCTCAATTGGAGGTTAATTTGGGTGCAATATGAGAATACAAGGATTTGAGTGACCAAATGACCTCCGTTTGAATCCTAAACTCACGTGGCACTATAATAATGACAAATGAAACATGTTTGACTCAACAAACAAGTTCGGCTGTGCTTAACGAAAAAAGAAAACTCGTTTGTACGTTGTAGGTTCAATTGGAGGCCAATTTGGTTGCAATCCGAGAATATATGGATTTCAGTTACCAAATGACCTCCATTTGAATGCTAACCTGATGTGGCACCATAATAAAGACAAATGGAACTTGTTGGACTCAACAAGCAAGTTCGGTTTTGCTTAACGAAGAAGGATAACTCGTTTATACGTTTTAAGCTCCATTGGAGGCCAATTTGGGTGCAATCCGGAAAAACAAGGATTTGAGTGACCAAATGACCTCCGTTTGAATCCTAAACTCACGTAGCACCATAATAACGACAAATGGAACATTTTTGACTCAACAAACACGTTCGGTTGTGCTTAACGAAAAAGGAAAACTCGTTTGTACATTGTAGGCTCAATTGGAGGCCAATTTCGGTGCAATCCGAGAATTCAAGGATTTGAGTGACCAAATGACCTCCGTTTGAATCTTAACATTGCGCGACACCATAATACCGACAAATGGAACATGTTTGACGGAACAAACAAGTTCGGTTGTGCGTAACATAGAAGGGAAACTCGTTTGTACGTTGTAGACTCAATTGGAGACCAATTTGGATGCAATCTGAGAATACAAGGATTTGAGTGACCAAATGACCTCCGTTTGAATTCTAACCTCCCGTTGCACCATAATAATGACAAATGGAACATGTTTGATTCAACAAAAAAGTTTGGTTGTGCTTAATGAAGAAGGAAAAGTTGTTTGTACGTTGTAGGCTCAATTGGAGGCCAATTTGGGTGCAATTCGAGAATACAATAATTTGAGTGACAAAATGACCTCCGTTTGAATCCTAATCTCACTGGCACCATAATAACGACAAATGGAACATGTTTGACTCAACAAACATGTTCATTTGTGCTTAACGAAGAAGGAAAACTCATTTGTACGTTGTAGGGTCAATTGGAGGCCAATTTGGGTGCAATCTGAGAATACAAGGATTTGAGTGACCAAATGACCTCCGTTTGAATCCTAAACTCATGTTGCACCATAATAACAAAAATGGAATATGTTTGACTCAACAAACAAGTTCGGTTGTGCTTAACGAAAATGGAAATCTTGTTTGTTTGTTTTCTGCTCAATTGGAGGCCAATTTGGGTGCAATACGAGAATACAAGGATTTGAGTGACCAAATGACCTCCATTTGAATGCTAACCTCATGTGGCATTATAATAACAAAAAATGGAACATATTTGAAAAAAACAAACAAGTTCGGTTGTGGTTAAAGAAGAAGGAAAACTCGTTTGTACGTTGTAGACTCAATTGGAGACCATTTTGGGTGCAATCTGAGAATACAAGGATTGAGGAATGACCGTTGAATCCTAACCTCATGTGGTACCATAATAATGACAAATGGAACATGTTTGACAAACCAAACATGTTCATTTGGCTTAACGATTAAGGAAAACTCGTTTGTATGTTGTTGGCTCAATTGGAGGCCAATTTGGGTGCAATCCGAGAATACAGGATTTGAGTGACCAAATGACCTCCGTTTGAATCTAACCTGTGTGGCACCATAATAATACAAATGAACATGTTTGACTCAACAAGCAAGTTCGTTTGTGCTTAACGAAGAAGGATAACTCGTTTGTACGTTTTAAGCTCCATTGGAAGCCAATTTGGGTGCAATCCGAAAAAGGAATGACAATGACAAGGATTTGAGTGACCAAATGACCTCCGTTTGAATCCTAACCTTGCGCGACACCATAATACGACAAATGGAACATGTTTGATGAACAAACAAGTTCGGTTGTGCTTAACATAGAAGGGAAACTCGTTTGTACGTTGTAGACTCAATTGGAGGCCAATTTGGATGCAATCTGATAATACAAGGATTTGAGTGACCAAATGACCTCCGTTTGAATCCTGACCTCGCGTGCACCATAAAATGAAAAATGGAACATTTTGATCAAAAAAAAGTTCGGTTGTGCTTAACGAAGAAGAAAAGTTGTTTGTACGTTGTAGGCTCAATTGGAGGCCAATTTGGGTGCAATTGAGAATACAATAATTTGAGTGACCAAATGACCTCCGTTTGAATCCTAATCTGACGTGGCACCATAATAACGACAAATGGAACATGTTTGACTCAACAAACAGTTCATTTGTGCTTAACGAAGAAGGAAAACTCATTTGTACGTTGTAGGTCAATTGGAGGCCAATTTGGGTGCAATTTGAGAATACAAGGATTTGAGTGACCAAATGACCTCCGTTTGAATCCTAACCTCATGTGGCACCATAATAATGACAAATGAAACATGTTTGACTCAACAAACAAGTTCGGTTGTGCTTAACGAAAAGGAAATCTTTTGTATTGTAGGTTCAATTGGAGGCCAATTTGGTTGCAATCCGGAGAATATATGGATTTCAGTTACCAAATGACCTCCATTTGAATGCTAACCTGATGTGGCACCATAATAAAGACAAATGGAACTTGTTGGACTCAACAAGCAAGTTCGGTTTTGCTTAACGAAGAAGGATAACTCGTTTATACGTTTAAGCTCCATTGGAGGCCAATTTGGGTGCAATCCGGAAAAACAAGGATTGAGTGACCAAATGACCTCCGTTTGAATCCTAAACTCACGTAGCACCATAATAACGACAAATGGAACATTTTTGACTCAACAAACACGTTCGGTTGTGCTTAACGAAAAAGGAAAACTCGTTTGTACATTGTAGGCTCAATTGGAGGCCAATTTCGGTGCAATCCGAGAATTCAAGGATTTGAGTGACCAAATGACCTCCGTTTGAATCTTAACATTGCGCGACACCATAATACCGACAAATGGAACATGTTTGACGGAACAAACAAGTTTGGTTGTGCGTAACATAGAAGGGAAACTCGTTTGTACGTTGTAGACTCAATTGGAGACCAATTTGGATGCAATCTGAGAATACAAGGATTTGAGTGACCAAATGACCTCCGTTTGAATTCTAACCTCCCGTTGCACCATAATAATGACAAATGGAACATGTTTGATTCAACAAAAAGTTTGGTTGTGCTTAATGAAGAAGGAAAAGTTGTTTGTACGTTGTAGGCTCAATTGGAGGCCAATTTGGGTGCAATTCGAGAATACAATAATTTGAGTGACAAAATGACCTTCGTTGAATCCTAATCTCACCTGGCACCATAATAACGACAAATGGAACATGTTTGACTCAACAAACATGTTCATTTGTGCTTAACGAAGAAGGAAAACTCATTTGTACGTTGTAGGCTCAATTGGAGGCCAATTTGGGTGCAATCTGAGAATACAAGGATTTGAGTGACCAAATGACCTCCGTTTGAATCCTAAAATCATGTCGCACCATAATAACGAAAAATGGAATATGTTTGACTCAACAAACAAGTTCGGTTGTGGTTAACGAAAAAGGAAAACTTGTTTGTTTCTTTTCTGCTCAATTGGAGGCCAATTTGGGTGCAATACGAGAATACAAGGATTTGAGTGACCAAATGACCTCCATTTGAATGCTAACCTCATGTGGCATTATAATAAAAAAAATGGAACATATTTGAAAAAACAAACAAGTTCGGTGTTGCTTAAGGAAGAAGGAAAACTCGTTTGTACGTTGTAGGCTCAATTGGAGGCCAATTTGGGTGCAATTTGAGAATACAAGGATTTGAGTGACCAAATGACCTTCGTTTGAATCCTAACCTCATGTGGTACCATAATAATGACAAATGGAACATGTTTGACAAACCAAACATGTTCATTTGGGCTTAACGATTAAGGAAAACTCGTTTGTATGTTGTTGGCTCAATTGGAGGCCAATTTGGGTGCAATCCAAGAATACACGGATTTGAGTGACCAAATGACCACTGTTTGACTTCAAACCTCGTGTGACACCATAATAATGAAAAATGAAACATATTTGACTCAACAAACAAGTTCGGCTGTGCTTAACGAAAAAAGAAAATTCGTTTGTACGTTGTAGGTTCAATTGGAGGCCAATTTGGTTGCAATCCGAGAATATATGGATTTCAGTTACCAAATGACCTCCGTTTGAATGCTAACCTGATGTGGCACCATAATAAATACAAATGGAACTTGTTTGACTCAACAAGCAAGTTCGGTTGTGCTTAACGAAGAAGGATAACTCGTTTGTACGTTTTAAGCTCCATTGGAAGCCAATTTGGGTGCAATCCGAGAAAACAAGGATTTGAGTGACCAAATGACCTCCGTTTGAATCCTAACCTTGCGCGACACCATAATACCGACAAATGGAACATGTTTGATGGAACAAACAAGTTCGGTTGTGCTTAACATAGAAGGGAAACTCGTTTGTACGTTGTAGACTCAATTGGAGGCCAATTTGGATGCAATCTGAGAATACAAGGATTTGAGTGACCAAATGACCTCCGTTTGAATCCTGACCTCGCGTTGCACCATAACAATGAAAAATGAACATGTTTGATTCAACAAAAAAGTTCGGTTGTGCTTAACGAAGAAGGAAAAGTTGTTTGTACGTTGTAGGCTCAATTGGAGGCCAATTTGGGTGCAATTCGAGAATACAATAATTTGAGTGACCAAATGACCTCCGTTTGAATCCTAATCTGACGTGGCACCATAATAACGACAAATGGAACATGTTTGACTCAACAAACATGTTCATTTGTGCTTAACGAAGAAGGAAAACTCATTTGTACGTTGTAGGGTCAATTGGAGGCCAATTTGGGTGCAATCCGAGAATACAAGGATTTGAGTGACCAAATGAACTCCGTTTGAATCCTAAACTCATGTTGCACCATAATAACAAAAAATGGAATATGTTTGACTCAACAAACAAGTTCGGTTGTGCTTAACGAAAATGGAAATCTTGTTTGTTTGTTTTCTGCTCAATTGGAGGCCAATTTGGGTGCAATACGAGAATACAAGGATTTGAGTGACCAAATGACCTCCATTTGAATGCTAACCTCATGTGGCATTATAATAACAAAAAATGGAACATATTTGAAAAAACAAACAAGTTCGTTTGTGGTTAAAGAAGAAGGAAAACTCGTTTGTACGTTGTAGACTCAATTGGAGACCATTTTGGGTGCAATCTGAGAATACAAGGATTTGAGTGACCAAATGACCTCCGTTTGAATCTTAACCTTGCGCGACACCATAATACCGACAAATGGAACATGTTTGATGGAACAAACAAGTTCGGTTGTGCGTAACATAGAAGGGAAACTCGTTTGTACGTTGTAGACTCAATTGGAGACCAATTTGGATGCAATCTGAGAATACAAGGATTTGAGTGACCAAATGACCTCCGTTTGAATCCTAACCTCCCGTTGCACCATAATAACGACAAATGAAACATGTTTGATTCAACAAACAAGTTCGGTTCTACTTAAGGAAGAAGGAAAAGATGTTTGTACGTTGTAGGCTAAATTGGAGGCCAATTTGAGTACAATTCGAGAATACAATAATTTGAGTGACCAAATGACCTCCGTTTGAATCCTATCCTCACATGGCACCATAATAACGACAAGTGGAACATGTATGACTCAACAAACTAGTTCGGTTGTGCTTAACGAAGAAGGAAATTGGAGGCCAATTTGGGTGCAATACGAGAATACAAGGATTTGAGTGACCAAATGACCTCCATTTGAATGCTAACCTCATGTGGCACCATAGTAACAAAGAATGGAACATGTTTGAAAAAAAAAAACGTTCGGTTGTGCTTAACGAAGAATGAAAACCCGTTTGTACGTTGTAGGCTCAATTGGAGGTTAATTTGGGTGCAATATGAGAATACAAGGATTTGAGTGACCAAATGACCTCCGTTTGAATCCTAAACTCACGTAGCACCATAATAACGACAAATGGAACATTTTTACTCAACAAACACGTTCGGTTGTGCTTAACGAAAAAGGAAAACTCGTTTGTACATTGTAGGCTCAATTGGAGGCCAATTTCGGTGCAATCCGAGAATTCAAGGATTTGAGTGACCAAATGACCTCCGTTTGAATCTTAACATTGCGCGACACCATAATACCGACAAATGGAACATGTTTGACGGAACAAACAAGTTTGGTTGTGCGTAACATAGAAGGGAAACTCGTTTGTACGTTGTAGACTCAATTGGAGACCAATTTGGATGCAATCTGAGAATACAAGGATTTGAGTGACCAAATGACCTCCGTTTGAATTCTAACCTCCCGTTGCACCATAATAATGACAAATGGAACATGTTTGATTCAACAAAAAAGTTTGGTTGTGCTTAATGAAGAAGGAAAAGTTGTTTGTACGTTGTAGGCTCAATTGGAGGCCAATTTGGGTGCAATTCGAGAATACAATAATTTGAGTGACAAAATGACCTTCGTTGGAATCCTAATCTCACCTGGCACCATAATAACGACAAATGGAACATGTTTGACTCAACAAACATGTTCATTTGTGCTTAACGAAGAAGGAAAACTCATTTGTACGTTGTAGGCTCAATTGGAGGCCAATTTGGGTGCAATCTGAGAATACAAGGATTTGAGTGACCAAATGACCTCCGTTTGAATCCTAAAATCATGTCGCACCATAATAACGAAAAATGGAATATGTTTGACTCAACAAACAAGTTCGGTTGTGGTTAACGAAAAAGGAAAACTTGTTTGTTTCTTTTCTGCTCAATTGGAGGCCAATTTGGGTGCAATACGAGAATACAAGGATTTGAGTGACCAAATGACCTCCATTTGAATGCTAACCTCATGTGGCATTATAATAAAAAAAAATGGAACATATTTGAAAAAACAAACAAGTTCGGTGTTGCTTAAGGAAGAAGGAAAACTCGTTTGTACGTTGTAGGCTCAATTGGAGGCCAATTTGGGTGCAATTTGAGAATACAAGGATTTGAGTGACCAAATGACCTTCGTTTGAATCCTAACCTCATGTGGTACCATAATAATGACAAATGGAACATGTTTGACAAACCAAACATGTTCATTTGGGCTTAACGATTAAGGAAAACTCGTTTGTATGTTGTTGGCTCAATTGGAGGCCAATTTGGGTGCAATCCAAGAATACACGGATTTGAGTGACCAAATGACCACTGTTTGACTTCAAACCTCGTGTGACACCATAATAATGAAAAATGAAACATATTTGACTCAACAAACAAGTTCGGCTGTGCTTAACGAAAAAAGAAAATTCGTTTGTACGTTGTAGGTTCAATTGGAGGCCAATTTGGTTGCAATCCGAGAATATATGGATTTCAGTTACCAAATGACCTCCGTTTGAATGCTAACCTGATGTGGCACCATAATAAATACAAATGGAACTTGTTTGACTCAACAAGCAAGTTCGGTTGTGCTTAACGAAGAAGGATAACTCGTTTGTACGTTTTAAGCTCCATTGGAAGCCAATTTGGGTGCAATCCGAGAAAACAAGGATTTGAGTGACCAAATGACCTCCGTTTGAATCCTAACCTTGCGCGACACCATAATACCGACAAATGGAACATGTTTGATGGAACAAACAAGTTCGGTTGTGCTTAACATAGAAGGGAAACTCGTTTGTACGTTGTAGACTCAATTGGAGGCCAATTTGGATGCAATCTGATAATACAAGGATTTGAGTGACCAAATGACCTCCGTTTGAATCCTGACCTCGCGTTGCACCATAACAATGAAAAATGCAACATGTTTGATTCAACAAAAAACTTCGGTTGTGCTTAACGAAGAAGGAAAAGTTGTTTGTACGTTGTAGGCTCAATTGGAGGCCAATTTGGGTGCAATTCGAGAATACAATAATTTGAGTGACCAAATGACCTCCGTTTGAATCCTAATCTGACGTGGCACCATAATAACGACAAATGGAACATGTTTGACTCAACAAACATGTTCATTTGTGCTTAACGAAGAAGGAAAACTCATTTGTACGTTGTAGGGTCAATTGGAGGCCAATTTGGGTGCAATCCGAGAATACAAGGATTTGAGTGACCAAATGAACTCCGTTTGAATCCTAAACTCATGTTGCACCATAATAACAAAAAATGGAATATGTTTGACTCAACAAACAAGTTCGGTTGTGCTTAACGAAAATGGAAATCTTGTTTGTTTGTTTTCTGCTCAATTGGAGGCCAATTTGGGTGCAATACGAGAATACAAGGATTTGAGTGACCAAATGACCTCCATTTGAATGCTAACCTCATGTGGCATTATAATAACAAAAATGGAACATATTTGAAAAAACAAACAAGTTCGGTTGTGGTTAAAGAAGAAGGAAAACTCGTTTGTACGTTGTAGACTCAATTGGAGACCATTTTGGGTGCAATCTGAGAATACAAGGATTTGAGTGACCAAATGACCTCCGTTTGAATCTTAACCTTGCGCGACACCATAATACCGACAAATGGAACATGTTTGATGGAACAAACAAGTTCGGTTGTGCGTAACATAGAAGGGAAACTCGTTTGTACGTTGTAGACTCAATTGGAGACCAATTTGGATGCAATCTGAGAATACAAGGATTTGAGTGACCAAATGACCTCCGTTTGAATCCTAACCTCCCGTTGCACCATAATAACGACAAATGAAACATGTTTGATTCAACAAACAAGTTCGGTTCTGCTTAAGGAAGAAGGAAAAGATGTTTGTACGTTGTAGGCTAAATTGGAGGCCAATTTGAGTACAATTCGAGAATACAATAATTTGAGTGACCAAATGACCTCCGTTTGAATCCTATCCTCACATGGCACCATAATAACGACAAGTGGAACATGTATGACTCAACAAACTAGTTCGGTTGTGCTTAACGAAGAAGGAAATTGGAGGCCAATTTGGGTGCAATACGAGAATACAAGGATTTGAGTGACCAAATGACCTCCATTTGAATGCTAACCTCATGTGGCACCATAGTAACAAAGAATGGAACATGTTATGAAAAAAAAAACAAGTTCGGTTGTGCTTAACGAAGAATGAAAACTCGTTGTACGTTGTAGGTCAATTGGAGGTTAATTTGGGGTGCAATATGAGAATACAAGGATTGAGTGACCAAATGGACCTCCGTTTGAATCTAAACTCACGTGCACTATAATAATGACAAATGAAACATGTTTGACTCAACAAAACAAGTTCGCGTGCTTAACGAAAAAGGCGAAAACTCGTTTGTACGTTGTAGGTTCAATTGAGGCCAATTTGGTTGCAATCCGAGAATATATGGATTCAGTACCAAATGACCTCCATTTGAATGCTAACCTGATGTGGCACCATAATAAAGACAAATGGAACTTGTTGACTCAACAAGCAAGTTCGGTTTTGCTTAACGAAGAAGGATAACTCGTTTATACTTTAAGCTCTGGAGGCCATTGGTGCATCAAAACAGGTTGCATACCCGTTTGAATTAAACTCGTAGCACCTTACACAAATGAACTTTGATCAACAAACACTTGTGGCTAACGAAAAAGGAAAACCGTTGAACATTGTCATTGACCACGGGCAATCGAGAATCGACACCATAATACACGACAAATGGAAACATGTTTGACTGACAAACAAGTTCGTTGTGCGTAACAAGAAGGAAACTCGTTTGTACGTTGTAGACTCAATTGGAGGCCAATTTGGATGCAATCTGAGAATCAAGGATTTGAGTGACCAAATGACCTCCGTTGAATCCTAACCTCCCGTTGCACCATAATAATGACAAATGGAACATGTTGATTCAACAAAAAGTTGGTTGTGCTAATGAAGAAGGAAAAGTTGTTTGTACGTTGTAGGCTCAATTGGAGGCCAATGGGGTGCAATTCGAGAATACAATAATTGAGTGACAAAATGACCTCCGTTTGAATCCTAACTCACCTGGCACCCATAATAACGACAAATGGAACATGTTTGACTCAACAAACATGTTCATTTGTGCTTAACGAAGAAGAAAACTCATTGTACGTGTAGCTCAATTGGAGGCCAATTTGGGTGCAATCTGAATACAAGATTTGAGTGACCAAATGACTCCGTTTGAATCCTAAATCATGTTCGCACCATAATAACAAAAAATGGAATATGTTTGACTCAACAAACAAGTTCGGTTGTGCTTAACGAAAAGGAAACTTGTTTGTTTGTTTTCTGCCTCAATTGGAGGCCAATTTGGGTGCAATACGAGAATACAAGGATTTGAGTGACCAAATGACCTCCATTTGAATGCTAACCTCATGTGGCATTATAATAAAAAAAAATGGAACATATTTGAAAAAACAAACAAGTTCGGTTGTGGTTAAAGAAGAAGGAAAACTCGTTTGTACGTTGTAGACTCAATTGGAGACCCATTTTGGGTGCAATCTGAGAATACAAGGATTGAGTGACCAAATGACCTCCGTTTGAATCTTAACCTTGCGCGACACCATAATACCGACAAATGGAACATGTTATGGAAACAAACAAGTTCGGTTGTGCGTAACATAGAAGGAAACTCGTTTGTACGTTGTAGACTCAATTGGAGACCAATTTGGGTGCAATCTGAGAATACAAGGATTTGAGTGACCAAATGACCTCCGTTTGAATCCTAACCTCGTTGCACCATAATAACGACAAATGAACATGTTTGACTCAACAAACAAGTTCGGTTCTGCTTAACGAAAGGAAAATGTTTGTACGTTGTAGCAATTGGAGGCCAATTTGGTAATCCGAGAATACAATATTTGAGTGACAAATGACCTCCGTTTGAATCTATCCTCAATGGGCAATAATAACGACAAATGGAACATGTTTGATCAACAAACAAGTTCGGTTGTGCTTAACGAAGAAGGAAATTGGAGGCCAATTTGGGTGCAATACGAGAATACAAGGATTTGAGTGACCAAATGACCTCCATTTGAATGCTAACCTCATGTGGCACCATAATACAGAAATGGAACATGTTTGAAAAAAAACAAGTTCGGTTGTGCTTAACGAAGAATGAAACTCGTTTGTACGTTGTAGGCTCAATTGGAGGCCAATTTGGTGCAATATGAGAATACAAGGATTTGAGTGACCAAATGACCTCCGTTTGAATCCTAAACTCACGTGGCATATATAATGCAAATGAAACATGTTTGACTCAACAAACAAGTTCGCTGTGCTTAACGAAAAGGAAAACTCGTTTGTACGTTGTAGGTTCAATTGGAGGCCAATTTGGTTGCAATCCGGAATATATGGATTTCAGTGACCAAATGACCTCCATTTGAATGCTAACCTGATGTGGCACCATAATAAGACAAATGGAACTTTTGACTCAACAAACAAGTTCGGTTTTGCTTAACGAAGAAGGATAACTCGTTTGTACGTTTAAGCTCATTGGAGGCCAATTTGGGTGCAATCCGGAAAACAAGGATTTGAGTGACCAAATGACCTCCGTTTGAATCCTAAACTCGTAGCACCATAATAACGACAAATGGAACATGTTTGACTCAACAAACACGTTCGGTTGTGCTTAACGAAAAAGGAAACTCTTTTGTACATTGTAGGCTCAATTGGAGGCCAATTTCGGTGCAATCCGAGAATTCAAGGATTTAGTGACCAAATGACCTCCGTTTGAATCTAACATTGCGACACCATAATACCGACAAATGGAACATGTTTGACGGAACAACAAGTTTGGTTGTGCGTAACATAGAAGGGAAACTCGTTTGTACGTTGTAGACTCAATTGGAGACAATTTGGATGCAATCTGAGAATACAAGGATTTGAGTGACCAATGACCTCCGTTTGAATTCTAACCTCCGTTGCACCATAATAATGACAAATGGAACATGTTTGATTCAACAAAAAAGTTTGGTTGTGCTTAATGAAGAAGGAAAAGTTGTTTGTACGTTGTAGGCTCAATTGGAGGCCAATTTGGGTGCAATTCGAGATACAATAATTTGAGTGACAAAATGACCTCCGTTTGAATCCTAATCTCACCTGGCACCATAATAACGAACGAACATGGAACATTGTTTGACTCAACAAACATGTTCATTTGTGCTTAAAAGAAGAAGGAAACTCATTTGTACGTTGTAGGC